>JAHQIW010006679.1:0-130511 GCA_019055375.1 Parelaphostrongylus tenuis
CACTGCTGAGCTCACATTGGTGATGGTGCTCGCCTCAACTATGGTGAGGACTGTTGGTACCGTTTCATGACTCAGGACAACTAGTTACACGCGCCTCAATTACGTTCTAACATTTGGTAGACGATCTAAGTAGACACAAGTCATTCCAGTTCAACTTACCTATTTGACCTCAATTGTCAGATCTTTTTTTTCACCAAATCACGTTCTCAATTCTTGGAAGATCAAAGAAATTAGTCGGAAATGAGAGTGTTTTTCCAAAGAACGAATGGAAGTCCTCTTTTTGTATTATGCTTTCTTCATGTTATTTTCCATTAGTGAACGGCTTAGATAAACGAAAGATGTCGTTTGTGCAACTGAAAACCATACATTGTCTTTTTTGACGTCGCATCAGGGATTCCCTCTGGAGTGCTGCTCCATGTTATGCACGGTGCTGTTCTTCTTCGGTTTCGTCGAGCTCACCAAGCATCCTCTCCTATTATATTGGCATTCCTTGGAAAGATGACGATGCCGTCAACAAAGCGAGTGTTTCCTGGTTGTTGTCATCAAAGCGTGCACAACGTTATAGAATTACGGTCATGTACATGTTAAAGGGTCGATTTATGGTGTAAATACGATATCAGCCAGCTAGATCTTTTACAAAAATAGAAATTAACAAATTCAGCACTGGAATTTTCCGAGATTTGGATTGTTGTCCGCTGATTGCTAAAAGTCTATCGAGAAGACCTCCACTGACCCCAGCCGAGCAAATAAAGCAAAATTATTTCATATAAAATATTATCATCGCTGCTACAGACAGACGCCTAAAAAGGTCCCTTTCTAGAAACCAAGCAGAGCAGGCTTTAAATCCATAGCAAAAGCTTGGGCAAAATGCTCTATCTAGCAAAAAAAGCCTCGAAGAATTCGTGTATCTCTAAAGCTTCTGAAGGAAGCGATAAATGAAGTTTATCAAGACTTGAAGACAGGAAAAGCAGCACTATTAGGAAAACCTGTAGTCGATATGCTGGCCTACAACGCTCACTGTCGCTCTGCTGTTGGCAATAACAAAGATAGGAGCGCGTATGTCACTATGGTTAGAACTGTCAACGCTCCAATATACGGATGATGACAGATTCAAATGAGCGCTCCTGGATCACCGGGCCGCCCGTCACTCTGTTATCGGTAATTTGTACTCAAATTGGAAGGATAGCAGCAGTACTATTAATTCTTGCTTTTGCTTGGTGATTCGATTGCTCAAAAGGTCGATAGTCCATTTTGAAGAAAAACCTAATACGTCATCATCGTTCGAGTCTTTGCGCCTTTTCTTGGCTCGATCTTTCGGTCTCAGTATGGAAACGGTCTAACTAGGTATTGATTATCCAACAAATCGTACGAGAAGGCTAACACAACATCCAGTCTCTAAGGAAGCCGGAGTTGCTTAAACCTCACCCACCGAATTACTACTTCTACGGCCGCTCTACAGCAACTAAACCTGCCTCACGTTGGGTAAATAAGATCAGTTTTTGAGACTTACATATATTAGTGATTTGATTTACCAGTGTAGAGGCTAGACAGTCACCATTGCGATACTCATATTGAGTGGAATGCATGTCAGCGGATTCCTCAATGGTAGATCAACGCCAGGAGCTCCTTCTATCCCATGCGAGAGAGTTGAGATCCTCACGACATTTGACGTAAAGGCCACAGCGATTCTTTATGATGTGTAAATATGGGAGTGTGAAGAAGAGAATTCTATGCAGCTGTAGTTGCTCTGCAGATTCTCGAAAACTACACACGAGTGGTGGATTCGGATGATAATGAGAAAAATTTCCAATAGGTGAACCAATCCTCATTGACCGGTGCCCTGATCTTGAACACTCACTGAGATATTCGGATATTTGGATGGCCGTCTTCAGTGGGTGGTCCAAGCCGCAGCAGTCTCGTGTAGTCGTGAGTTCGTCGAGGTGATCTACTTCAAACATGGTGACATCCGGAATTGTCACTACAGTGGTGCCTAAGACATTAGGAAAGAAAATGTTATGGAACTACTTATGTATTTCGACACCAGAGATCAAAAAATTGTTGGGATGTAACTTTCACGACCACGATCTTTCTAACCCTAAGGGGCCGCTATTGAAATCGATGCGCGCAGAGCGAGTTTCGCGATTTTCGTTGCTAGATTAATGTTCTATTTCTCTATAAAAGAATGTTCAAAGCCTAAGCGAGTTGGCACTCCAGGTGTTTCGGAGGTCTCGCTCTCCTCGTCAGTCACCCACGCCCCATATTGAGCCCCGCATTGTAGCGAGGAGGGAGGCGTATGTGACGACGGCACAGTGTACAATGACACTGATTCATTACCACTTCTTAGTCGATTTTTTGAATCTTATCATGGATGTTTATTGCAAGGTTTTGAAAAAAGTCGGTGCCATGGGTCAATTTTATTTTTCTGTTTTACCCAGTAAGCAACAACGTAATAAAGTGTCCTTTTTGAAGTTTGAGCATATTATTGAGATTGCTGAGATATCTGCTATCGGTGAGTTATTGAAGTCTGAATGAAAAGCCGTGTCCCAGCGAAAGCTGCCTATACAAAACCGTTTGCAAAATCAAATACCCCTTTCGCATTTCGAAGATTTAGCTATCTATTGGTTACTAAAATGTTACAAATAGTAGGAAACACGCCTTTTTGAATTGGGTTTAGATAAGGGGAAAGTGCCAAGTATTGGACACATTGAGGGCTTAATTTGCTACACTGACTTCAGCTACATTTGACAATTACGTCCACATAGACCTCTCGTCGACACGGTCGACCAGTTCACAAAATTTCTCTGTAAATTCCTCGTACATTTTCTTCGCCACATATCCAATTCGCCATCGTCAGCAGCTGTGTTGGAAATCTAGTACGGCCCGCACTACTAAGCTGGAGTGGAGTGTCGACAAAGTCGACTCAGTTATCGACTTAATCAATCGATGGGCCGTTCGAGTGCGGAGGTTCTCGTCGGCACAGCCTATCCACGTTAGGTGGGCAGAGCGAGGACAATCGAGCCGGCCGGCATTCATCATGGTGCGGCGGCGGAGAGCGGTCAGTCCATCTGCGTCGTCATCTCACTAATCTCATTATCTAAGCATGACTCTCTTCCAACTTATTGATTGTTCTCACTGAACAGTTGTTCTTAATCATAGTCTTTGGTTCCTCCAATTGTTCATCTCACGTCCATTGTCTGATTGCTAGGGTGATCCATTGCGCCATCATCATCGTACAGGTTTTTCAATCATGGCTCATCGCCTGTTCACATTTCTCACATGCATTGTATGAAATGCACCAGTGCTCTCTTTGACTCTGGTTAGATGGGGGAACGTATGGTTCTTTATTATAGTCCTTGATTATTCATAATGTATTGTCTGACTGCTGAGTGGATTATGTTGTAATTGTCGCAGTGCATATTTCTTACTGTCTTACTCACGCTCACATTTCTCACACTAATCGCGGAAGCCTTAATACCGTTTGCAACAGCAATCGTTCCTTATATATAAAGAAGGCCCTTAAAAAAATTCGCTCGCGATGTTGCAGTCTTCATGTAGTGATACTCACTCTTGACTCATAAAATTTATCCATAACTACCAATAAACCACCTATCATGTCCAATCGGCAGGCAAACATTTTAGGCGTGAAATATATTCTTCTTCTTGCTCTTACAGCCTTTTATGGCAATTTCAAGAGCATTTTTCGAAGTTTAGGCTATCTAATGGCTAGTAAAACTTTAGTGAAAAGCCATATTGAAGCTCAGTCAAGCAAATGAAACAAATCGAGTGTAACATGCAATTTTATTTTTCCTGCTACAGCGTAATAAAAAGTCTTTGTCTAAATTGTTAGAATTGCGGAGCTTTCAAAAAAAAAACCAAATGTGTAAGAGGAAACCTTTAGTTAGCAAGAAAGACCCTCAATCAGTCAAGTATCACATTTTATACACATGGTGTCTTAAGGACCGAGAAATGGTAAAGGCTACCGGCATGGACGATAGTAGTCGGCTGTTAATATCTTTAAGAGCTACCGTTAGCAATAAATCAGTGATCTGATAAAGAAAGAGAGAGAGACCATAAGGATATAAGCTCATTAAAAGGTATTGATTGAATCTACCGAAGAGAAGGATAATAAACGAAATTTTAGAAAAGAAAAGAACAGAATGGTGGCATATTAATGATACATGAAGAGGCAATGAATGACTAGTTATAGAAATAATAAATAGAAAGAAAACCTGAAATTTGAAAAGTAGGTCCCGGCACGAAAAGGATTGAATATCACGTAAGCGTACTACTGCACAAAGAATTGCGAAGTTTTTGTGGCCGGCGTGCCACCGTCGCCATTTGCCTTTTTCAGTTTTCCTCCATGCCATGGATTATTTCATAAGCTCCTAAGTCGTATTCCTAGCTTATCTTCTAACTCACTTACTCTAAAGTTAGCCCTACCAAATTCGATCTCCGCCGAAGTTCACCTTCTTCCACACGGAAGTAAAAAATAGTGTATCAGCAGCGAGGCAAAGTCCCGGAGGAGTGGTGGTGATTCGCCGCACCATAAAGAATTTTATGCGGCACTGTTCGAGGAATTTCCTCAAGTTATACGTATAAGGGGGGGGGGGGGAGCGTATAAAGGGTCAAAATCTTAGGACTAACCGAAAACCGATCGATATTCGAGCCGAATTGGACGTATGCTATTAGTCGATCGATAGCTATAGTCACGCGCAAGACCTGTTCATAGCCTTAGTTTTCCTTCAATAATAATAGAACAGCTCATAGCTGTCGTCCCTCATTGAACTGAGTATTGTAGTCACTGCCAAATCATATTGCATTATTGATTATTCAGTAGATCGTATATGTCGATTGTGTATTCGATACGAGAAAGTATTTATCTGTCAACGATTCCTATGAATAATTGGTATATAAGACTTGTTGCCGACGTACAGTGAACGTTAGGAAAGGGGCGATCATTGAAGAGGTTTTGGTACGAGAAGGATTGGATACTACTACTGTACCGGACAGTGAGAACTCATTGTGAGCTGCTGGCCTGTGACATCATTTGCTTTCCATTCAATTTCCCTTTATGTCACTGAACTCATTTATCAACTAAGTTGTCTTATGGCTCATTTACAACCTCAGTTCCTCCATAGATGGCTCGCCTAAGTTCGGTTCCCACTGAACTTTAGCTTCACTTGCGCTTCCCAACTCTTAAATTCGTTTCATAAAAGAGTTTTTATTTCAATCCTCGTTGTTGACTTTTGTTCACAATTCGATGGAATTCATTCTGATTCTACAATGCAGTACTTTGCAAACTGTTTCTTTTTTTAAGCGAATGCTGGCACCATATTTCATGTCATTCACCACGTCTCTTATGGCACCTCTACTTAGACGTGTGCTTCGGCTCATTCTCGCGAGTCTCATCAGTAGCGCGATCCTGTCGGTTCCCCGAGTGCCATATCACCTCCTCTTTTTTTCTTTTTTTTGAGCCCCATTTGCTTACTGTTATCCACGCCCAGGCAAGAATCTGCACGAGGTGAAATGCCTTTTCTTTACCCTCCTATTCATCTCTTTGGATCAAAGCATTTATTATCATTTGTAAGTTGTGAAGTCGTACCTCTGAGCCGTATCAATCAGGGTTTTGATCATTATTGTCTCTAGCAATTTGTGCATTGAAATTGTCCAGTCCTAGTGATGAAAGTTCAGAATGTCGTCGCGAGTTAACCCACCGCTTGAATGTTGGCGTTTAATGAAATATGTTGATCTTCAGAGCATTGCACCGTGTACGATAGTGAGTTTGCTATTTATTTATCGTGCAGAACTTTTCTTATTCAACCACTATTAGCGGTGGTATGATGTTGTAGACATACCCAATGATGTAGAGTGATGTGCAAGACTTTTACATCGGGCAGGACTCGAGCCTTCAAAACAGGTGTCTTTAGTGCAACGGGTTAGAGCATGCGCTCTCGGAAAGGGTGAGATGCGGGGTTGAGTCTCTTCTCGCGCAAGACTTTTGCAGATCACTCTACATCATTGGGTATATCTACTGCTGTATTGTTGAATCCCAGCGTTTACTGCTTTTTAGCAGTGCTATAAAGTTAAAAATATAAGCCCAAGTGTACTGAGTGCTGTGCAGAACATTCGACCGAAGACGAAAGTTGAACCGCTTTACACTCATTCCCGGGCGTTCCCTACCATTACACCACTGAGGCCAATCCTTTACAACTGCTATTTCTTCAATGCAACGCATCGTCGCTGTCAGCAACCAATCTTTAACCCTTCGAAGACCACTGTTGATGAACGGGCGGCCTCGCGCCGTCGCTTGCGCTGCCTTCAGTCGGGACATTTGTGTCGCCGTTGCCACGAGCACCTACATTCTCACGGCACGAGACGTCGGCGTTACGATAGCTGATTAAGACCTTGTGAAAGTTAAGAGTAAGAACAAAGGCAGAGGAGAGTACAAGATTTGCGAGAAAATTTACGAAACAATTCTTGTTTGTCAATAGTGATTTTGCACATTGCAATACATTGTAATTTTTCGATCGATCTGATCTATGAACTTTATTCATTGCAGAAATTTTTGTCATTTCACCACTATCAATATCACTTTTGTCGTTATCATTATCATTATCAATATCATGCTTATCATTAACATTATTACTATCACTATCGATGAAAGTGCAATTCATTATATCTGCCACAAGTCCGACTGTTGATCTCTGCAATGTCTATCACTGAATGAAAGTGCACTTATAAGACCTCACAAACAGCTCAAAACAGTGACAATCAATATCACTATCGTAGTCATTATCATCATCGTTGTCATTTGGCGATGTAAATACCTCATTTAAAAGTAAGAAATATGGATGGAATATGGAAGTTGTAGATGTCCTTTTAGTAAAATAACCTCTGTAGAAGCTTTCCAAAGAAATTCCATCTTTTCATGATGAAAATGCTCCTTTGAACTAGGAATCGTCTCTTAACATCCATCATGCTACTGGCGTCTGCTCACAAGATGCGGCTCCTTTCTAACGGTCGCGGCGCCGCCATCACAGTATCTGACGAGAATTGACGCCGTTTCAGATGGTTCTCAAAGGGTTAAGGGGTTTGATTCTGTGAGCACATTTTGGCGTGGGACCTTGATAAGCCGACAGCCGATCGGAATGTATAATCTATTTGAGTCTTTACTATTTCAATTCCTCTTCATTTTCCATATTCTATTTCTACATGGTCATATTTCATGTCGATATGAGTCTCACAGTAAAGCTGTACAAAGCTAGGCGACTACTTCGTGTCCAGAATGGTGTGGATACAGTTGAAGAGATTTTCCTTACTCGTCAGTCAACATCCGCTGTGTCAGTCCCTATCATGCTTCTTTTTTACTTATTTTGTTTCTTCCTATTTGTCTAAATCTAAGTGAGATTTCAGGTTAGTACTGATTGATTCAGCATTACAACTAGTTAAGTTCCTGCTAATTCGATGATTTCATTCTTAGGTATCGTGACACGGCTGTAGTAGTGAAAACAAGTGGAGCACTCCGACCCAAAAAGTTTCGCATCCACTTCCGAACCACAGCGGGCCGGCATTCGTTTTGTATGGCTATGAGAGAGTTCATTACGGTAGAAGAAAACCGACCTGTATATAATTATCATTTTAGTGGCAAATTGGGGTCACTATATAATTACATGTATGTTCAGGGTATTCAGTCGCTGCCGACTTCCCTTTCCTCTTTACAAACGCGTGATAGGAACGGCACTTCCAGCAGTCAGCCTTGTCTGCCGGTATGTCAGTATTAGTTCCCAAAGTATAGGTGTTACTTTTCCACATCTATTTTACAGCGCTTGCTTCGATGCCCTTCTCTTCGTACTTGCCTTCCTTATAAATCTAGGTCGTAGGAGAATCCATCTATAAATAAGTTTTCCTCAGATAAGCAGCGCAGAAAATGGCAAAGATTGCAGTTATATCTGTTCAAACTGTAAGAATGTTGCGCTAGCCCAATAGAGACCGTGAACCCAACTCAGTGAGACTCTATCTCAGTGTGTGGAGCTGTTAAACGCCATTGTCAGACGCAACACACAGGAGCGAGATGCAGAGGGTTTGATCCTATCCTTGGTCCGTAAGGGTTAGTCCTTGGACTTTTGAATATGATGACCTTTAATCTTCCAGTGCGCGTTATAGCATTACTGTTGATTTATTCAACTTTTTTTCGTACTTTTCTGTTAGGCAGCGACAAATGAGTATACGACCTCATTCGCTGAACAAGATTTATTTATAGGTGTTAGTATCATTGAAAATTAATCTCTGAGTGGAGCCGTGCGTGACAGGTTTTACAAAACACCGTTCTAGAGTGCTGTGAGACCCGAAACAAAATTGTGTTTCGCGCGACCACGCCTTTTTTCCTGATCTCCCTTATATTTCGTTGGGCAAAACTTCTCCTTAGACTGCTGGTAATCTTTCGATAACACAAATACCGCAAACTCATAATTATGTTTGCTTTCAATAGATCCTTTCATTATTATTTGAGCCAACATGTCATGTGGTCTGGTAAAGGCTCTTGTACAGCCCGAGACACGTGTTGCGTCCTTACAGACTCATCATCCGGGCAGAACCCGTCGTCTGTCGATCTTTTCATAGTCATTTCTCTCGGGAGCGTCACACTCCTTATATATAGTTATCGACGACCTACGCTTTACACTCTATGACAGGTGAAACATTCACCTAACACAGAGTGTTTTCGCACTCGATTGCTAGCTGGCTGGTATTTTATCATATTATACCTTTCCTTCGAGTGCTTTATTAAGACCACGCTCAAATTTCAATAGATCCTTTCATTATTATTTGAGCCACGTGTCTCGTTCTGTACAAGAGCCTTTACCAGACACTGACATGTTGGCTCAAATAATAATGAAAGGATCTATTGAAATTTGAGCGTGGTCTTAATAAAGCACTCGAAGGAAAGGTATAATATGTTTGCTTTTTTGAAAGAACTTTTTTGATAGCGCTTTAGAAGATTAAAGAAAATTTGTGCTTTGAACTTCGCCGATCAGAGCTCTTTCTTATGACTATGAGTCAGTCTTCGATAGCGTAAGTTTCAATAATTCCAATGCTGTGCTTGTTTTTTAGGAATCACCGTTTCATTGCAGTGTAACAGGGAGAATAAGACTGAGTGTTACATATCCGGTACACTTGTTTACCATCCAATCTGCGAGTAAGGAGGAGGGGCGACCGGTCGATGGCTTGAAGTGTTATAAATGTGAAAGTTAACTTGTTATTCAGCTAGGAATTTCTCCTCTATTTTGCAATAAACTCCAAGTAAAAACGAGTGACTCAGATGCCAAAAAATTTCTCTACTTGTTCATATGCTTTTTGTGCTATCAGCAAATCATAGGCGTGGTATAATAAGAGAGCGCGGTGGATGTCAGGCATAATTTTATTCTGGATTTTACAGCGTTATGAAAGGGTGTTTTGAAAAACCGTCCACGCATAGCTCTACCCAGATATTTGAGCTCTCGAATGACTGCTGACACTTCGATATTCTTGTCCAGCAAGTGGAGTCGAATATTCCTTTGTCGCCGTTTGATAGAAGGGAGTTATTCATTTTTACATATTTTTCGTTTCGACTGTTCTACCGTAGCGTGATTACAGCGTGGTTTCAATACGAACGAGGATGTTAGATTTTCGATTCAACTTTTGCCATTCAACACACGCACAAGTCATGAAACTTCAGAGCAAGCAAACGACGGACGATGTGTTGAAAACGTGAGAGCATTTGATTCCCATCTTTTATCCGAACCGATCTTTATTTAGTTCAATTCTAGTGTCAGGTCACCATGCGTCCATGCCCACTCAGAAGTGAAGGATCGACCATAGTAAGTTTTACAACACATTCAACCAGGAAAAAAGTTCGTTTATATTTATGCCGCTGAAGTAATATAATCTGAACACTACTTTTCCGTTATTCGCCCGCAATCTTGCCCCTCGAGAAAAATTTATTTCTATTTTTTCATTAGTTCTAATCATTATTGGATAGCATGAATCTCGAAAATTTGAAAGAAAAAACTTGTTCTCAAAATAGCTTCTCTACTGTGCTGTAACAGCAAAATTAAAATTATGTTTCTCATCCCAACATTTCTGGGAGTTTCGAAAATTCGAAGCTAGAAATAGTTCAGAGCTAATGATGTGAAATCCTACTCAAGTAGCTGCAAGACGCAGCGGTTTAATGCCAGGATGGTATTGCGCGAAATTCAACGTTTTTTGATTGCTATAACGCTCTACAAAGCTTTTTTAGAAAATATCTGGTAAATACTATTTGAGCCAACATGTCATGTGGCCTGCTTATGGGCACTTGTACAGCTCGATACACGTGTTTCTGCTGTGGCAACCTCATCAGTCAGGCAGGCCCTTCGTCTTTGACAGTCCTTTCGGGGCTTCCCGCATATATAGAGTAGGCGCGATGTACGACTTACAGGCGCCGCCAAGTAAAATAAATCAGTGGAGCGGCAGTGTTTACACTCGATTGCTCTCGCTTGGTATTTTTGAAATGTCATACCGTTCGTTTTCAGTGTTTTCTTGACACACGCTTAAGAAGTCGAATACATTATTGGAATAATTAAGATTCAAGCTATCGAAGGGTCATTAAAAGTCTAAAAGAAAAATTTTGTTTGTAAAGAATGTTCAGAGAAAAATTATATTTTATTTTTGCTGTTGGAGCACAATAAGAAAGTCATTTTGGAAGCAAGGCACGCCAATAAATTTTTTGAGATTTGTGCTATTAGATACTTGTCGAAACTTAAGAATAAATCAAAGGACGCGCATTCTTCTCAGGAGAACGAGAAAAGGTGCTGATAACGCATGATCCATGCTTGCGATACTCAATCTTCTCTTAGCTGTTATATCGTAATAAAGTCTCTTTATTATGTATGCCATTGAAATTCTCAAGATGCAATTTCTCGAATGATTATCGAAGGTATAAAAGAGAAGCTTTTGAGAGACAAACATAGATTTATCTTTGCTCTTGAGACGCATCAGAGAGACGATTTCGAAAATAATGTACATTCCAAACCATTGATGTACTCGAATGCATAGTGCATCCCACAAAGCTTGTCAACGCTAAAAGTTTCAGTTTTTTTCCTTTGCTTACTCGAGGTCTATGACTCGGAGGCAGTTGAAATAACTCCAGTGCTAACTCAACTATTTTCTTCTTCCTGACGACCAGCCAGTTACACTGTGGCAGGCATTAGTATGGAATCAGCACGCATTTGGTAATCTATTCAGTCTTGGCATGACGAACTATTTTCTTGAGGTCTCGATTATATTTTTCGCTTTACCAAAGTAGAATTACTTACTTCACCTACAGTACTTGGACGGTCCGTCTTCACTAGTTGTGCGAACCCCAGCACATATTCCATTCGTCCCTTTATTTCGTGACAGCCAGTCACCCATGGCGGTGATCTGATTTGAGCATGGCGGCTGATGCGCGTGCGATACCGTGATCTGGAAGATATCGCCGAGTCCCACCTTAGCTCATTATTCTTTCAGCTCATTTATTCTTTCAGCGAACATATCCGTCCAACGTGTAGGTGTTCGCACCTCAGAAGGCGCACATTGTCGTAGAATCTACTCAGCACTTCTCGTCCATCTGTTGTCTGATCTTCTCAGTATATGACCAGCACATCCGTGTTTCGCAAAGATGCGGAGACCTCTTGGTCACGAAGATGGGATAGTCTTCAAAGATTTAAGCTACGCTAGTCGGCCAGATGTTGTGTGCCAGATGTCGACTAAACTGAAGAACACATTGTGTGAGTGCTTTGTGAATTATTCGTAGCAGTCTTGATTTGGTCGAAATATCAGCCTAAGTCTCAGCTGCGTAGCAAAGCGCCGAAAAAACCGTTTAATCAAAAAGGTAAACACGGAATTTCGGATCTGCTAGTTGGTCGATGGCTTCTTTGAGAGGCCCGAAGGCGGCTCATGCTGCTCTACGCCTTTTATCTAGTTCCTCCGTCATGTTGTTTTTCATGTTCAATGAACGCCCAAACACATACGAGGTGCTTTCTGCAGTCAGAGGATTCGACGTGATCGCCATGGGTTCTTCATCAACTATTTCTTCATTCTTTTAATACGTAATTCGATCTTTCTTCACGCTTCGTTTGATTCCTTCAACATCGTCTCTGTTTCACTGGTACTCTTCAAAAAATGACGATGCCGTCCGCAAAAGGAAGATGTGACAAGAATTTTCCATCGACACGAATACCCTTATAACCCAATCGAGTGGCCTCCTTACCCACTGCAGCGCGGCGGTGAACTGCTTTAGTGATATCTGTCAATGCCCTTTACCAACAGCTATGGTCAAAGGTCGATCAAAAAGCTGTAATTAATGGTGCAGCCTTCGATAGCAGCCTGACAAGGTTCTTTATGTAGGACGGATCCCTTCCATGATCGACGATCTCTGATAGGACTGCATTCGTTTCGACGCTATCAAGCAATAGCTATCAAATGCTTTTTCATGCTTGACAGATGCTAGGATTGAGGGCATAGAGTATAATCTTCGTAAAGGGCTTGTAGATTCAACAAGCAAACTGAGCGATTAATGCGGAGATCCTTTCGGTCATCTTCTTTACAGAGGATGATTGCGCGACGTCCTTTACTGGTCTGTAATTTTTTCCTTCTGAAGGTAGGATGTCAAATGTGTAGCAAGGATACATGTAGATTTTGGCTTTTAGCTTGTAGAAAGTCGGCGATGATGTTACCAATTGCTGGAACTGTGCCATTTTTCGTGCTTTCTAGCGCAACTCGTACTTCAGGGGTAAAATCCTGGGTGATTTTTCGCAATTGGGGATTCTGGGGTCCGAGATGAGGATTATGGAACAGAAAAGGTTGTTGTGAATTTTTCCGTTATCAATTCCATGTTCTGGCGGAATGTTCTGGCATTCCTAACGTTATTCATCTGGGCTGCGAGCGGAACACTATATTCTCACAAGCTCCGACGGCATTTGTTTAAACTAGGAGAATAGTAATCGAAATGAAGTTCGAGGACCTCGAATATAGTGCTTCTAAAAATCGGTTCAAAGGTCCGCACATCTACAGTAATGCAAGCGCAGAAAAGGATAATTGCTTGCTACTAGCTCACATTAGCTCTGTCGCATGCGCTATCCCTAGTTCTGCCTAGCAGACCTTTGACTGAACAGTAAGTCTAAGCTCAAAAAGGTGAAAAGTATCGCGCCTTTGATGTCGTTCCTTCTCATTGTTTTTACTCAGATGATAACCAGAAATGCACTGGCAGAGCTGTACCGTAGCATATGCTTACGCTTATCCGAGTTTCCTGATTAGTAATGTAGATGTCTTGCTCAGCTTATATGGTCCTGATTTGTGCGACTGAGAGATTAAGCCACACAGTGTATAGGAGTTCGGCATTCATCAAAACTTACTGTAGACTAATGTGTATCGTCCATGATAAAACTATTGGCATGGTTTTCTGAGCACAGATATCACCTTTTGATGAATTCTTTTTCAACAGCGGCAGATGAGAGATGGCCAAACGCAGACTGAATATTCCAACATATGGCTGGAATCAGAGGAGCAAATTGAGCGTCGAATTTTACGTCTGTTGAGAGAACCAGCTAACCAACAGATGGTGGAAAGAATGCTTAGAGTTCTTCCCAAATTGGATATGGCGATGCACAGCAGCTAGCCATGCCAGGTAGTTTGCTTACTGCTTAAATCTTATTGTAAGCAACCAAGATGCTTTCACTATGAGTCGCTCACTAGAATTTACAATTTCTTTTAGCTCGCGAAGATTGTGTAACATACAGTAATGCGGTGCTGACTAAAATCGATTTCCATGTTTTACTCTTTTTGATTATATAACACTTCCATTATATAGATGTGTGTAATTCATGCCACATCAAGTTGACGTTTGTTCTTGACTCATTATTTGGAAATATCATTCACTGTTATGCATTTTCCCTGTTATGATTGTACCGATTATGCTTATTAGTGGTTGAGTTGAACATTTTAGTTGATTTGTAAGCTTGAATCTATGTTTCTCCTTCATTCGTTCGGTATTTCATTATATCCTGTCACTTCATCATACTTTGAAGAAGTTTTGAATAAAGAGTACTTAAGCTTGCCTTTTATTTATCTTGTTTTCATGAATATTACATTAACTTCCTTGGATGATGCGTCGTTATGAGTCCCAAAGGTTCTCGCGCATCTTTCGCTCATTATCTTATCTCGCTGATAATTATCTATCGCAAGTATGATGAGGAATGTTGGCACCGTTTCGTGACTTAAGACAACTAGTGACTTGAGCCACAAATACGTACTAACATTTGTTCGATGATTCACTAGATGCAAGTCATTGGAGTCCAACTTCCTTAACTTCATTTGTCAACTCTTTCTTGCCAGATTAGATTTTTTTTTCCTAGAGCTGAAAGAAGTAAGTCGAAAATAGAGCGTTTTTTCTAACATCCTCGTGGCTCTTTTTCATGCTGTTTTCCATTGGTGAACGTAATTTACTTAGCAAATAAGCTAGAAGGACGGCTTGGCAGTTTATGAAATAGTTCGCTGGTATGAAGGAAATCTGAAAAAATGCGGATGACGTCGCTGGCAGGCTGGCCGCAATGACTACTCGCTCTTGAGTACAGTGAAAGCTTTGTACAGCATCCGATAATTTTTGTGTCGAGACCAATTTTTTCTTTCACGTTTTTGCTTTTATTTATTGTTTTTATAACTAACCATTCACTGTCTTTTTTCTTATCTATCAATAATATATTACTATTCAATTAATTATTCATTATTTCTAAATCTCATTTATTATCCTCTTAATCACATTTGTTTCGTATTCTTTCAATGAATATTATTCTTATAGTCGCTCTCTATCTAATCTCTGGTTAATCGGTGATGGTAGTTGGTTAAAATGATGGCAGCTAACTACTCTCGTCCAGTAGGTAGCATTTGCAAGCTCCATAAGAAGATGGTCGCCATGAAATTGACATCGCAAGGAATTTTTGGATATCTAGTGTCGAAATACGTCACCTAGTTGACATCGAACTTTCGTTCTTGATGTCTTATGTACTACCAAATTAGAACTTCGGATGACACCATGTTTAGAGTAGATCACCCACATGGACTAACGATTACACGGAACTGCTACGGTCCGCACCACTATTGAAGACGACCATTCAAAGACCTGAATATCTAAGTGAGTGGTGAAGATCACAGCACCAGCCAATGAAGATTGCTTCACCAATTAGGAATTTTCTCCATTATCATCCGATCTATCACTCGTATGTGGTTTTCGAGAATGTGCAGTGCAGCTCCAGCTATAACAATTTTTTCCTTTACACTTTCACATGTGCATTTCATAAAGAATCGCTGTAGTCTTTCGTATGTCGTGAGTATCTCAATTTGGTCTCCTAGGATAGGAGATATGCTTTCTGCGAAGATCAGTCAGTGAGGAATCCTTTGGCATGCATTCCACACAATTGCACTTTTGAACACTTCATTTGATCTGTTATCACAGTGTTTTTCTTTCACTGTGCGGATCCCAGTACTTCTGGCACTCAATTGGTTTTTTGTCTTTTTTCTTAAACGGCGTAGAATAGTGGTTGAGAGAGTCTTCCTGCAATCCCTGAGTGGATAAATATTGTTCTCGACAACTTCGTGGCTCCTTCTGAGCTTAGTAACGTTTGAACAACGGAGAAATTGACGAAAAGTCGGTCTTATATTGTTACATGATGTATCTCGAGGGTATACTGAAAATGTATTAGCGCTCTTCCACCGTCCACAATAAAAGCTTTTTACGCTAACGTTCGGTAATCCTCTAAAATCATACTCTCTTTTAGTGCATTCACATTAACGATTTCTAATGATCAAAAAACAATTTTTTAATTGTCGCAATATCTCCCTTGAACTTTTTGAGAATGCTTCTCGTTTAACAGTAGTTCTTCTGACAAATGGCTGTTTGACAGCATCTAATCGCTGCATATGAGAAGCCTTTTGATAGGTTGTCCAAATATCGGTTCTCGGTCATTTAGACACTAAAACGGTGAACAGGTGGTCACCCAAAACCAATTATACGATCATTGCCACTGACGACTTGTTCCATTCACGCGATCCTCCGGACTACCGTAATCCTCTGCTCTTTCCTTTATATCGACTTCATCTCTTTAAAGAGATTTCCCTCGCACTGCTTTTTCTTTTATCGGTTATTACATTTTAATTGCACGATGAACTTCAATGTCGCGTCTGCGACTGTTGACAAGATCCACACATTTCTCTGCTTCGTATAATTTGGACATCTTTGACATTTTAACTAAAATTAAAATTAAAGCTGCAGAAAAATTAGTCTCTAAGCGAAACTTTTAACTCCATAAATTTTCACTGCAGCACTTATTCTATGAAGAATTTGTCGCTAGCTGGAATGTCTCAGCAACTCTCTCATGGACGCACAAATTGTCATAACGACGAATTATTTCCTATGACAGCTCCTAAGTCACTTCACTGAACTGATGCAATCTGATAACGTATTTTGAGCCTTTCATTAGGCATGTTTTGACACTTATACAGTGTAAGACACGCCTTTCGGCTTTTATAGCTTCATCAGTTGCACGGTGCCTTTCGGTCCCAGTCTGGCGGCAGATATCCCCTATTTGGAGAAATCGGCGCTTAAATACTTACATTTGTCGTTTGGTGAAATTCTTGCTAGTGTTCTATAAAAGCATTGGGAAGATATTCAACGAAAAAGGTGAGAATGTTAACAACTTTTTTAACCATACTTTTTATACGATTAATGATTCTAAGTAATTTGTGATAGACTCGGAAATTCAACATTTGTGGTGAAAAAAACGAGGACGAGAATCGGATAAATAAAAACAGTGGTGATATATTTCTTAATTTCAAGAACTGCAAGAAAAAGACTGTCAGGCATATTTATGTGCATGCGAGATCAATAGCTAGGCTGCTGCCAAGAAGCTCAGTGGTCTAATGCGTCTAATTGACGTTGCCAAGTCCAACTCTAGTTCTCTGCCGCGAGTGGGTGATGTTGGTCATGCTTTTCATTATTTCCTGAAGATTCATATTCGACCGTAATAATACAACTATGGCAATGATGTCGTATTATGACGACTTTTTGGTAACAGCCAATGATTTTTTGATAGCTGGGAGAGTCCCTCAGAGGTGAACATAATCTTTATGGATTATTCAATGATTTTGAAAATTGCTTGGTATTGAATTTCACAGAAACAATTGAAGACTACACTTAGATTTTGTTCAATTTTTGAGTTCACACAAGATTTCTGTGCAACCTTTAATCAGTCAACGTTTAGACAACTTATTATTTTTTACTACCGCAATGGTTCGTGCTAATCGTCCACAGTATCGACAAAATAAAAAATCAAAATTTTAAGAGAAGCTCAAATAGTCGATTGAAAGGTATTGTTGCATATGCTTCGTAACTGCCGTAAGGCATGTCGACAATCAATCACTCTGGGAGAATATCACGGTGATTCTTTTACCGTTCGTTGAGTGTAGACAGGTCTGCGTCGACTCCTCTATATAGGGGTGTTCCCAAGGAACTGCTGAAACAAAAGGCACCGTGCTAGCGACAAGACTAGAAGGCCGGGACACGTGTCTAGCACTTTATAAGTACTATAACACCTCTTATGAAATGCTTGAAATATGCTGTCAAAATGCAGAAACCAGAACCACGCCTCAGACTGCCAAACTCTCCAACGCGATATCAGCCGTCGCAAATATTGGAAGTCTTGTCATTAGGTATAAGCTTCGCCACCTTAAGTGAATCGGAATTTTACTTCAATGAAATAAGAACTTATATCTTTTTAACAAAGAATAAAGATTTACAATTCAGCTGGAATGTTGCATAATCATAGGAATGGCGAGAGATGAAAAGATTCTGAATATTCGATGGCGACAACTGCTCCATAATTGTTTTGCACGACCGTTAATACAAAGCTCATAATTGCGCAATTTGCAGACGGTAGGGACAACATTTGCATGAGTATGGTGTACTTAATCCCATGTAAACCACGCTGGAACAAATATATTGACGAAATAGATGAACTACTTTGCGTCCGCACGAAGGAACATCTTCGAAGCTTCCTAGGA
This sequence comes from Parelaphostrongylus tenuis, assembly GCA_019055375.1. Classification (NCBI taxonomy): domain Eukaryota; kingdom Metazoa; phylum Nematoda; class Chromadorea; order Rhabditida; family Metastrongylidae; genus Parelaphostrongylus; species Parelaphostrongylus tenuis. The sequence goes on from JAHQIW010006679.1 coordinate 18,109, forward strand.
AAGTTTGAAGAGTTGAAGCTAAACAGAACATTTCACCTGGCACATAAGGGTAAAAATCATGCGGAGAAGATTATGTAATAGAAGTCACCATTTTAGCCAAAAATTCAAAACTTAGCCGTAAAGAGGAGTGTCTCGTGATCACACGTGGTCCTCTACCAGATCTCATAACATAAGACAGGAACATTTCAACACCGTGCAAGATTCTATACAACTGGTCTTCAACGAAGAACTGGTGGTCCCAAAAAGAACAAATGGGTAAGTGTTCTGAATAGAAGCTGTAGTCGCTAAAACTCAAGAAACTTTGAACGATTATCTATATATTGTATAATCCACACAGACCGTATTCATCAAAATCAAACTTTATGAACTTGCAGAATGCATTTTCCAATTTCCTTCGCCGAGACTCAATTCAAACATCGCACTACATATAAAGACGGAGTTTCATCACGTTTCATCCTATATAGATGATGATGTCTATAAAATATCACTGACGTATGCATCAAGCACGCGTTTTGTGTTTTTAAGTTGAGATTTTTCAAAATTACCGCTGTAAACAATTTAAAACTAAAATGATAATTTCAGGGAAGTGGAAAGACATGTAGATCTTTAGAGCGAAATTTCAAACACTCTTGAATGATCCTTTCATTATTATTTGAGCCAGCATGTCATGTGGTCTGGTAAAGGCTCTTGTACAGCCCGAGACACGTGTTTCGTCCTTACAGACTCATCAGCCGGGCAGAACCCGTCGTCTGTCGATCTTTTTATAGTCAGTTCTCTCGGGAGCGTCACACTCCTTATATATAGTTATCGACGACCTACGCTTTACACACTATGTCGGGTGAAACATTCACCTAACACTGAGTGTTTTCGCACTCGATTGCTAGCTGGCTGGTATTTTTATCATATTATACGTTTCCTTCGAGCGCTTTATTAAACACGTGTCTCGGGCTGTACAAGAGCCTTTACCAAACCACATGACATGTTGGCTCAAATAATAATGAAAGGATCTATTGTAATTTGAGCGTGGTCTTAATAAAACACTCGAAGGAAAGGTATAATATGATAAAAATACCAGCCAGCTAGCAATCGAGTGCGAAAACACTCAGTGTTAGGTGAATGTTTCACCTGACATAATGTGTAATTCCTTAATCACCAAAGTTATCAGAAACTACCGCTAAGTAAGTATTGTAGTAAACTAGAGAGTGACTATTATAAGTTTGATTTGCACACTTAAAAGCTTTTTTAATATACTGAATGTTTTGTTGCTTCTATGTCTCCCATTTACTCAGTGGTGGCAGGCAACACAGAATTTTGCACAACATAGAAATGTGCCTGTGCTCAGGTTAGTCAAAAAAAAGCCTGAGGTATGGTGCTATGTTACGAATGACTATAAGACACTCCTCCTTGTGGTTTATTTTCGTATTCTTGGTATCTAGTCAAAATCTTTGAGAGCTTTGCACGTTAACAGTCTTGACGCCTGCGCCAGTATCGTGGCAAATCACTTCAAAATCATTACCACTTTGTTTTTGTTTCATAGTGGAGTGTTCTGTATAGCTTCGAGCTTTTTAACTAGGTGTTCTTTTATACGGACGCAGAGTGGTCACCTGTTTGGCTGATGTATTCTCCCCGCATGCCCTACAAGAGATTGAGCATATCGTATCAGACCTCATGCAATAGCCGTCTCTAGCGTTAGAGCAAATTATGGGTTTTTCATTTCGCAGATAGAGGCATAAAGTCGGTTACGGTTCAGTCGGCCCCGTAACTGTTTGGGGATATTTTAAGCACGCCACCAAACTGTATAAAACTGTTTCTTTTGAGTAGAAGTTGGTAGTCGTGCTTGTGGGCTGTCCCGTTCATTAAATAAAACTTCACGAGGTTTGTGGCCCTCCCTTCAAATTCGATAGCAAACGTATCGGCGATATTCTCTTCTTCAAGGCCTGGGCGTAATGCATTATAAAATATCTAATTAATTCGTTGATATTTCGCTTAAGTAGTAAAAAACTCACGTGAAACCAAATCAGTAGTCTAGCTATTATCAGAAAACCCACCCTAAACACTTCTATGGGAGAGGTCACCGGTGTGTTGTGACACGCTTTGAAAAGCAAACTTCAAATATGAACTCGAAATAAGGTGCTAGATTATTTGCTATGCTCAGACTAATGCAGCGGCTCAGTGGATTGATGTTATTGAAAGTATAGTTTGCCACGTAGGTCTTTTGAGTGAAGGGAGTTTAGCGTATACAACGATAATGTGCGGTCATGTGAGGAAGGATATCTACCATAACGTGCAGATTGACAACTTGATTCTTCGTGGAAGTTGTCGTGGCGGGCGAAAATCCTATTGACCACGGCGGCCGCTTTAACTTTAGCCAACTCGCACACATTAGTCGTAGCTCTCGTTCTGGGTCAGCAGCCCAGCTGGTGGAGGCGGCCGTCTCCCAGACTAGCGTCGAAGTCCGGATGGTCTCGTAGTAAAGATTGTTGGTTATATACTGTGGGGCGTGAATCAACATGTCCCTGTGGGTCAGATTGCTGGGTATGACAATGTCTCGATAATAAGACTTATTGCAGGTCAATGAACAAGTCTAGGACATTGCCTTACGTCTTCTTCTGGCAATATTCTTGAGATGCGAACGTAAGGAAAATTAAAACTTAATAAAGGTGAGCGCCTAACGACGACTTGCACAATTTTTTGCCTTCCATATAGGTGTTCGTTGATGCGGACCCACCGTGATCTTCACGTTTTCCCTATATCTTCATCATCACATGCCATGAAGGAGATCTGATGTTTTGTGCCTTATCTCATGCATTCTCTGTTTCCAGCATTGAGAGATATTACGAAATTCCCTGTCTCCTAGGAGGGAGAGGAGAGTGTTCTTTATAATAGTTAGACCAGTTTGATTTGGCACTAGATTTCCAATACATGTTCGAAAAAACAACGAAATAATTAAATTTGATATGATATACCATATCCATACTGTCTCACAGTTGATAAAAGTTAGAACAAAACGAAAACGGTATTTCCGACAGACTTCAATGATTTGTAACACGATTTGGAAGTAATCCATGTTATAAAGTCCCTTTCGGAATCCTGCTTCCCTCACCTGACTATGTCTCATTCAAGGTCTCCAATGCGTAAAAGGATGATTTTTGTGAAAAGTTCGTAGAGTACACTTGAAAGCATATTAAACGGTAATTGCGAATATCCCTTCTGTCACTCTTCTTAGGTAGGATGACAGTGCGAGATGTCTTCCACTGATCTGGAACTTTCTCTTTTCGGAGGTATGATGTCAATTCTTAAGAGAAATACTCGTTCGTTGTGGCCACCACCTCTAAGGAAATCGGTAGTGATGTTATAAAAAGGATAAAGCTCTCGGCATTGATCAATCCCTGAGGGATGCGCAATGCATTCGTCTTCAATTGTTACTTCGTGCGGGGTCAAAATGCATAACTAGCCTTTACAATGACTCGCGTCATTGTGAACGAGTCAGTGCTGCTTATCCTCCTAGACAAGTCTGGTACCAATTAGCTACCCCGGAGGGATGGATGGCTTAGTATACCACGAGCGCGAAATCGAACTATTCACCTAGCGTGCGGCGGAGAGCACCTCGAACCACTGCGCCACATGTATTCTTTAGTGATGTTTAGTCTTGAAGCTGTGCCTCCTGCTTTCAATGACAACTCGAACTTTAGCTCGAAACCCGGGTGGTTTACAACACTAGAACAGAGGATGTATAACGGAGAAGTTTGCTACAGAACTTTTTAATTATCAGTCGAGCATGTAGCTGCTTTAGTGAATTATACCTCTTTTATTGACGGTTTTTTTTTACTACTGTGTTTTCATCTGATAAGGATATGACTTATTTTGAGCCATAGGTCTAGTGCTATATAGGCGCCTATTTCGTCCTATTGGGACTCATCAGTAGCACCCTCCCTCGGTTCCGTCGATCCCTTGAGGTTAAATAATCCTCTAAAGGAATCGGCGCCGAGTAAAAACTAATCACCCAAAGTCGGATGACTTCGACCATCATCCGACTTTGGGTGATTAGTTTTTACTCGGCGCCGATTCCTTTAGAGGATTATTTAACCTCAAGGGATCGACGGAACCGAGGGAGGGTGCTACTGATGAGTCCCAATAGGACGAAATAGGCGCCTATATAGCACTAGACCTATGGCTCAAAATAAGTCATATCCTTATCAGATTAAATCATTTTGAGCGGGTCTGTAAAAAAGCAGTCGATAGCAGAAGTACTGTGTTTTCAATTATCAATTTTATATAATGGAGGGATAGTAATGACTCCGTCCTCGTTCATCAGCGCAGACAGTGAAACGTATACGCAAGGATTCTGACTGCATCTCTTCAGACGAAATATCGAAAACCCTCCTGCAAAGATCTTTTACAGCTGGCATTTATTATCAGCCTACTTCAGTGTAGTGCGGAAGGCTCAAGCTTCAGTTCTTCTCGCTTTCAAACAACTCCATACTAATAGTGGGATGCGGTGTGAAGTTCTTAGAGAAATGATGCTGGTTTGGCACGATTTTTTAGCTTATCGATGAGCGGCTAGCAGCCTTCACTGGGATCTTTCTGGATCCGCCTCTAATACAAAGGAATGATTTTGTTGAGAACGTTCGCGTCATGAACAACTAGTTTTGCTTTTGTTGGGGAATAACAGCACTTGAGAAAAAGGAAAAGACCATGGATCGTTTTCAGTCATTTGAAAAAGCCATCGATCAGACAGCGGAGCCCACACTACCTGCTCATTTTCTCGATTCAGTAGTCCTTTTAGCAAGAGCGCCGTGGCCGACTGACTGCCATCCTAATTACGGCGCACGTAGAGCCGAGCTCCTTCCCCTAACTCCTTCCGACAGCCAACAAAACGTCTTATGCGCCATAGCCAGGCTATCCCCGAGAGTCAAGGAGGCTCGGTCAACCAGTATTTCACGACGTTCGAGAAGAATACGATCAAACGAATTAAGAACTGGAAGTACTGGGATCCGCATAGTGAAAAAAGCACTGTGATGACGTATCAGTAAAGTGTCTTAAGAAGAAAAAAACCCTCTCAACGCTCTGTTAAATAAAGGAAACATGGGCTGTTGCTAGATGCAAAAACAACTACGTCAACGAATCTGCCCACCACTCACAGGGCGTTCAAACAATGCCTTCTCAAATTCAGTCGGCAGTCCCGACGTCTAGCCGGCTTACGCTGCTCATGTCTTCGAAACCTATCCGCCATCTTGATTTAAAGTTATTCACATCGGCAGCGGTACACAGACTGGTCGGTCAAGTAATAAGAAAAAAGATTACAAATAGACGAAAAGAACAGTGGAGTGTAGTTCAAAAATAAGCAAGATTTTTCTTGAAAGACCACATAAACGATAGGGGGACGTGTCTACAGTTAATAGGTAGCGTCAACCGTCTGTATCCGGAGATGGCAACTTTTGGGAACAGAAACGAATAAAAACTATGCTGAGGCTGGCACTACCAATGAAAACGGGCATCCCAAGTATCCAAGTATTTAGATGCTAAAAAATTACGCTTCTAGATCCCGTTGAAACCGCATTCACTTTTATTATTTGCTCCAGATGATGAGAATAATAGAATGGTAAATGTTGAGTTCTACTGAAGCGTCTCGTGTAGTTTTAAGAGGGATTCGCTTTGCTAATTGCTTTTCTCTCAACTTTTGGTGAGGCTGATACAAAAGTAAATGCTGTTCACGCATTGATGTAAAGCGTTTCTTTATGAAACTTCTTGAACGACCACTGCATTACACGATCGTAAGCAGTCCCTGGGCCGAATGGGTTGTTGATGATGAGAGTTATCTATATTGCTTTACGACTCATTTTGATTTCGCGATCTGAAACCGTAGACATTTTTGTACCAGCAATAATCTTTTTCATAGTCTAAAATAATTACAAAATACACAGCAAACGACCTGCCATCAGCAACAAAACATAACGCAAAAAATGCATGTCAAGATGATATACAATGTAAGTATTCGTCCCACAACATATTCCAGTATCAAACGGCGCATTCAACATTGCATAAACCGCAATTACTTTTTCACCAATCTGATAAAATGGCCAAATTCTATACGAAACTTAGAGATGTGTCCCAAATTCTCTTCTAGTGCCCACAGTGATGAGCACTAAAAATATAACTATTACTAGTGAGCGTTTTGGTGAGATGGATGAGGAGAAAGGTGATGAACCAGTATTTTTTTTACTTGGCTTCTGATATCACTTTATGTTGTAGGCGCTCTCGGATAGGTTGACCTAGATTTCCAAAGATAGAATTCAATTTGCTTCAGATATCTTTTGGGAATACCTTATGTACTCTTACTGTCCATTCAACGATTCAAAGAAATTGAGCAATCGTCCATCCCTCGTGTGTGGGAGCAAATGACAAAGCAAACATATCTGAATCCCCTAACAATATAGTAGTTTTGATGCCCACGTGAGGTTATGAGTTTCTCTCAAATCTCAAAGTCTTGTGGTTGTTTGTATATCACAATATATCGTGAAGAAAAGAAGTAAGAAGCAAATAAAGGTAAAATATTGTACCACAGTTCCGATAGAATCCAGAGTTCATCCTTGAGGAGCGCCAATAATCTTGAATCGAATGCACTGAAATCGATGTCTGTTGATCGTTTTGTGCTGACGCCAGTTTTTGAATATAGAAAACTTTTTTTCATACTGCTGTAAGTGAAGAAATAGCTAGAAATGTTCCTCATTTCTTAAACGATCCTGTACCATGTTGTAAATTTGTTTCATAAAAACATTCTCGTCGTTATCCTGCTATATGTTTCATTTTGATCACAAGGAACATTTTTTAACATCACTATTTTATTTATCGCTCAAATTTAAGACTCAGATCAATGTTTTATTATCATTTTTGTATAATATGTGATTCCTACACAGTTCAGTGAACCTGCTCTAATCTCGGAAAGATACATAATCTGACGATCACTCATTGTTTATCCTATCTTTATTCATACATTATTAGTTTGCATAATTAAGATTAAATATGTCATGTGGTCTGGTAAAGGCTCTTGTACAGCCCGAGACACGTGTTTCGTCCTTACAGACTCATCAGCCGGGCAGAACCCGTCGTCTGTCGATCTTTTCATAGTCAGTTCTCTCGGGAGCGTCACACTCCTTATATATAGTTATCGACGACCTACGCTTTACACTCTTTGTCAGCTGAAACATTCACCTAACACAGAGTGTTTTCGCACTCGATTACTAGCTGGCTGGTATTTTATCATATTATACCTTTCCTTCGAGTGCTTTATTAAATGAAGCTCAAATAATAATGAAAGGATCTATTGAAATTTGAGCTTGGTCTTGATAAAGCACTCGAAGGAAGGGTATAATATGATAAAATGCCAGCCAGCTAGTAATCGAGTGCGAAAACACTCTGTGTTAGGTGAATGTTTCAGCTGACAAAGAGTGTAAAGCGTAGGTCGTCGATAACTATATATAAGGAGTGTGACGCTCCCGAGAGAACTGACTATGAAAAGATCGACAGACGACGGGTTCTGCCCGGCTGATGAGTCTGTAAGGACGAAACACGTGTCTCGGGCTGTACAAGAGCTTTACCAGACCACATGACATGTTGGCTCAAATAATAATGAAAGGATCTATTGAAATTTGAGCGTGGTCTCAATAAAGCACTCGAAGGAAAGGTATAATAAGATTAAATAAATAAAAGAATCAACTAGTAGGAAGCCCGGCCGAGGATTTGTCGCCTGAAAATCCATTCCTTGACAAGGACATCATGGATACCTAAGAAAGCCCTTACAAGATTACGTCAGGAAACCAAGATATATTATATTCACGATCGCAATATACCACTTGGAATACGTGCTCGGGTCCGCACAGCTACTGAAGATGGACCATCTAAGTATCTTAGCAAGTAAGTGAATAAGATTAGAAGCATTTTGTGATTTCGAAGCACGATTCATATTATCATTTCAAATTATTTCATTATCACTCGTACAAATTTCTTATAATTCGTACAAAAAATCGTTTAATGAAAAACGTTCTTCCTTGAAAATTAACGTCTATAACTAAAATTTAGACAGATAAAAAGGTATTAGAATTTAAAACTTGTCTACAAATGCGTAAATTAAGATAAATATGGATGAGAAACGCAACTATAAAGGATCTTGTACTGAAATAAAGTAAAGATAACCATCACGCCCGTTGAAAGATGTCGATTTGTTCCTAAAAAATTTCTCACGTTAGCTGTTCGTATTGAAATCTGATCACAAGTGAAGAAGGCAAGAGATTTTAACTGCAATTCGATCGCGCGTGAAGTCGGTCGCCTGTGTGAACCGCAGCTACAGGATAATGAGAGGCGATTGAAAGAACTGTTGGCGCCAGTAGAACAGATGACGACGATTTGGCTGAGTAATAAGTAGTAGTAAAATAAACTGAAGTCTAAGCAGTTATGTCCAACATCGAAATATGAAAAGTATCCGATAATCAAATGTCAGCAGACATTCCCTTACATTATACCGATGCCCACACTCAAAATTAAGAGTACTGATGACTTAATTAATCAATTAGGTACAGTCACTGATAAATCGGCCAACAAAACGGCCATTGCACCTGATCATGTGTGATGGCCCGAAGTCACTAGTTGGCCGAATTTTTGTAAAGGTTCCTCGAGTATTGCCTCAAGAGTCGAGCTATGCCATTCCCCTATATCTTCACCAATGTGGCATTATAAGTTTTTTATCGGTTTTGCATTGTGACCATGCAGTGTATAATTGCAAAGATTCTAAGAAGATTTGTGAAATAAAAACAGTTACACGCGCCATCATTCCATTGTGCCAGACACGGTGAATGCCATCGTAGTTTCATGAACAACTAAGTGGGTCCATCTGCAAAATATCCGAGAAGTTCGTAGGACATCTTCATGCGGTTTTGTGTTTTTGCGTTGAAACATTCTCGAACATACACACTATTTCGCCAGCTATTGAATAGATTATTTCCCGTGAGAATTGCCTGAAAATTTCGTATCGTGGAATCGGCAATATTACTTAGCTCTTCTATGGTGTCTTTACGAATTTTCCCACCTTGGGTCTTATCTGCTTCTCACACGATGCCTAAATGGCTTGCAGTCCTCCTGTAATCTCTAGCAAGCTGATATATTATTCGTTAACCATCTCACTGAAATGCACGAGAAAAATTGAAATTTTGCATGAATGGAGTTAACAGTAGATAATTTCGGATCTTTTTGTGTAGAAAAATGAGCAGAATCCGAAGGGATTTCCACTTTCGGCAATAATAGCGCGGTCATTCACATTATGGGTCCTTGGAAAAAAATACCGCATTCATTTTTGTTTGCTCGAATTCAGGAGTAAAATAAAACTTAGGCATACGTTTTCGATATAAGTCAAAGACCACAATCTTTTTCAAAATTTTTTATGAGCAGTGACAATGTTGCCAGTTTTACTGGTATATGAAAATTTATTATATTAATGATGATATAAGAGTAGTGACAGTAGCGACAATATCAGCAAATAACCTGTACAATAATAGAAAGGGATTTCGGCTTCTACATCATCCATGAGCGATCGGTTGATTTTCTTCCCTACCCCTGCTTTTAATTTCGGCCTAACGCCATCTCCGAATCTCTTAGTAGGAAGCCGGCCGAGGATCCGTCGCCGAAACCCATTCCCTAGAAACGACATCATGAAAGCCTTTGCAAGGTTGCGTCAAGAAACCAAGAAATATTACATGCACAACCAGTAATATAACATTTGGAGTATGTGCTGAGGTCCGCACAACTGGTGAAGACAGGACCATCTAAGTAGGTAAGTACCTAACTAGCAGTAGAAATCTTTACAAATCTTCTTATTGAAGATGCCTCCGCCAGTAAATTTTCCATTGCTATCGTTATAGCGGATGAACATGGTGAGTTCCTCTCCATCGAATGACATTACATTATATTATAATGCCTTTTCCAGTAGTGCTTTTGATTACCCACATCATTCTAGAATTTTTTGTCATAGACTTTGGAATCTTTAGCTTGTTCCCAGCTTGGATAACGCTGTGGTGGGATTGTGTAGTTAACTTTATAGGAGCAGATGACTCATTTGCTAGAGGTAATCGCGCACTGTTTTCTATATAGTTCACGTCAATTCATTGCCAGCTGTGTATATCAGATTTGACTACATGTTATTTCATCTTTTACAAGACTCTGTTTTCACAGTAGATCACACAATGAGCAGAACTTTCAATCGTCAGGGACTCCTTATCCTTCATGGCGGGCATTGAATACCGGTAAAGCTGATTCTTTATAGAATTCTTGGGTATCTCTCTGGATCATTCTCAACCTGCAGCACATTCATTTGCAAGCCTGCTCAAATCGAGGAGAGCTTTGTCCAGAGAACTCTGCTAGCAATACTGCTACTTCCAAGAGATTGCGGATTTCGTTTACCAGGAACAGGCATAGTGCGTTTATTGCGTAATACTTTAACTATCGTGTTTGTCGCGTCGTGATACGTAACTATGTACCTAGGAATGCAGCTCTCCTGAATCTAATTTTAGACGCTATCGAAGAGTTGTGGTCCCACCAATTTATCGAATATGGCTGAAGCTAAGACTTAGAGCCCAAGCCTCTGAAAATTGATGGGATCGCATCCACAAAGGCCAAATCTTTCAAATGAAAATTGCTCTCTTTTTTCCACGATATGATTATTATGAGCAAAATAAATGTAAAACGTTGTATTTTCGACTCACTGCGTCATTACTTTCCATGCTGATCATTTCTAGTGAGTGGGTCCCTAAAAACGTTGGAAACTCAAAGTCCATCACACCGACATTCCTATAAAAATTTCTTGCGGATAATCATGATGCCATACTTACGGCCTTTAATACATTGACTGTATAGCATTCATTAGTGGAGCGTTTGAAAAAAGAAACAATGAAATAGCGAAAAATAGGCAAGTACGAAGTAGAAAGCAGTAGTGACAGTAATATCATTTAATGACAATAGTAATAATAATGGCAATGAAATATTGAAAAGTCCAAAATATGGTCCAATGAGGATCAGATGTTTGTTTAAACTACTATGTTATCCTAAGTATTGCTGTTATTCACTGTTCGTTAAAGAACAACGAAGCATATAAAACCTCGCGTTGACGAAAATCCGTGAAGGGTGCGCCATGCATTCGATTTCATTCTGTGACATTGTAGAAGCAGTGGGATGCCTATCCTGTAGAAGAAAAAATTTAGAAACCAACTGATGTAATAAGTCGGTGATTATGCCGTTTTTTTTTTGAACGAGTCTCATAGAAATTCGCCAAGCCCGAATAATTAAAAGGCTCGGTCCTCTCGAGGCGCGTAGCTAAACCAATGGTCACTTGCTTTGCACAGATCCTATTGTTGCCATAGCCGTGTTACACTAGCCCCTATCTCCTTTGCGCCATTATTCATTAAAACATGATACATTTCAAGCAGAAATTTTCTACGTGCTTTGAATATTTTAGTGAAATCTCATTGAGAAGGTATTTTAAATCTATTCTAACTTCTAGTAGCTATGAATTGTGTCGAAGCATAGGCAACAGAGTAACTTCCTCTGACAACTCGACGCAGAATCCTCAAGAAGCGGTCTCTATTCCACTACTGGTATCACATCTTCTATCATCATTCGATCGATTATCGATTAGTTTTCGTAAGATGCTGCTTGAATATCTATTGATTTCCGCCCACTTTTCCCTCCATTTTCAACTTCATTGAATTTATCAACAGTCATTGATTGTTGATTTGAAAATAAAGCCCCGAAAAATATCTTATCAAAGAGAAAGGTTGACCGAGTCAGATCTCTCTCTGTGATGTAGATGTAAAACTACCGACAAGGTTGAATATAAAAGAAATGGCTGAATTTATTGGCTTGTAGTTTGAGTAACTACATCATAAATACTTCAGTCCAAACTTCAGCAGAAATATTTACTCTGACCAATAAGATGTGTCCCATTTTGAACATGGAAGTCTTTTAAAAGTTTTGTAAAGGAGACGTGAAGTTTGAAGATGAGGAACAGCGGCCGGTCAGGAGGTTGACAAAGACCAACTGGAATGCTATCATCAAAGATATTTCTTACAAGACTATACGAAATATTGCAGGGAAATTCGAAGTCAGGTTGGTGCAAAAGCAATGGCGGCTTAATAACAGCCAGCTGACAACTACGTTTGCACGGCGAACGCTTCGAAAGTTGAACGAATTGGGCTACGTAGTTTTGCTTCATTATTCGTATTGCTGGACGCCGCGCTCGTCAACTACCACATCTTTAAGCATCTCGACAACTAAGTATGTGTCTAAGCCTAGTCATAACTATTTAAAACCCACGGTCTGAATACACCATTACTTCTGCACCAACCTCATTATTTCGTCGGGCAGCCGTCAACGCGTTTACTGTACATTGAGCCTTGCAACTGTACAGATGGTGTTGCTGAAGTCACCATTTTTCAACTTTACCGAATCTCGGAATTGCAGATGTAGCAACTTGGCTTGACCCGAATTATTACTGTTGTGAAGTGCTCCAGTAATAGTAATGGTCGGCCAATGTTCAATCATTTGTTAATACCCGATGAATCCCGAACTTCGCAATACAACCATGAGTCCGAGTAACCTCTATTAATCTTAAGCAGCATGAATTGAGATGAACAAGCCGATTGAGAGTTAACCAGGCGAATAAATTAGTGCTTCACATCAAATGCACTACTTAAGGTTGAGTAGAAATCGCCTTATTTTACGCATGAAACTAATCTGAGCACTCTCCGGGATAAGCACTCAAGCGTAAACGGGAATGTCGTCCATGGAATACGCATAGCGTATTAAGCTTTACGGTTTAGAAATCTTATGATAGCAAGAAATTGCTCCTTTTCTGGAGTGGGGTTGTGAACATCCTTCTGCTTCCGGAGTGAGTTGTTGTCGGATTCGATCCGGAAGTGAACTTATGTCTCACCGTGCCGTGCGAAAAAAAGTTTGCTCAAATAAATGATAGCCATCATTTCTATCCATAACCGTTACTATCTCACTGTGGCAGAAGGTGTGATTTCTGTTTTTTCAATACAGTATGTGAGCAGTTCGAAGTCGGTTTTTTCTAAACATAGTCGACAAATTGATGGGAGCTGCAACTTAAATAATAAATAATGAACAATGTGTGGTTTTTTATGTAGCTCACAAATCTCAAAGAACAACTGAATCCTCTCCGCAGACTTTATCCTCAAAACGTACTTTATTTTGGCACATAATTTGATAATTTCATTTAACAGTCGTACTGAGCATTACGACATTCGTTAGAATCGTCTTAAGATACGTGCATTGTCGTTGTCGGTAATAGGGTAAAAAAGCACTGACTAGCTCACCAACCCTATGGTAGCGGAGACAAACTTTTTTCTTTGCTCAGATGGGAACCACTTCTCAATTGCTCGAACGCAGCATGTTTGGCAATCGCTAGGTCACAAAGCACTTTGACCGTCTGTCAAATTCTCAATGGTGTGAGAAATATGTTCTCGAGCACCTATTGAACAAATTATGCTGAACATAATTGTGGGCTGAGAACAGGCTCGAAAACACTCAGCAACCAAAACATGTCGTTGAGTCCTTATTCTCAGAACAACACCTACTTGACCAGCTGCTATGCCCGTCGTTCAAATCCGTTGAAGAAGAAAATGAACAATTCTATGACCATCTTGCGTTTGTACATTAGTCGTATTATGCTTAATCTACTCTAATTGTACACTATTTAACTATTACTCGTTTTGACAAGCAATATCTTTCAGCGTTCAATTCAAATAATCGTAACTATTAATGCTTTCTTATAAGACAGCCCTGGAAAAAATGGACAAGTATTCTATACTTCCATCTCTAGAATTCACTTAATTAACCTATATATTGCCAAGTGGGAAAGTGAAAACATATCCATTTTTTCCACAGCATTTTTTATACCTTTCATGAGGCTTGTTATGGCACAATTAAAGTGCTGGACACGTGTTTCGGCCTATCAGCCTTATCAATAACACGGTGCCCTGCGGTTCAGCCAGTACTTAGGGGATAAATCTCTACGTGTAGAGCAATCAACTCCCAACTATTTGCACCCAACGTACGGTAACAATATGATTATGATGCTTTTTCAGAGTGGTTGTTTATTGATTGCTGTTTATTTGACTTACAGCTACAGCGCAAGTACTTTTATATATATACGTATATAAATATATATATATATACATATTTATTTATTTATTTATATTTATATTTATATTTACATTTATGCAGACATACATATATACTTTTAATCCAGTAATTTAAAACTTCGCTTTAAATTGATACATCTTGACAGCACATTTGAGCCTTTCATGAGGTCATTTATGGCAGTAAACTAAAATTGACAATCAATTACTCTGAAAGAAATTATGGTGATCCTTTCACCGTATTTGGAGTGTAAACAGTTCGGCGTCGATTCCTCTATATGTTGGGGCATGCCCCTGAGGACCTGACCGAACCTAAAGTTACCGTGCTTCTAATGATGGTGAAACGCCGAAACACTTGCCTAACATTTTACTAGTGCTAAAAGAGACCCCATGAAAGGCTCGAGATATGCTATCAGGGCACATCAATTTTATACGAGATTTCAAAATAGTCGATTGAAAGTGGTCATAGTTGTCCAAATACTCATTGTTTTCTAGGTAAATATATTCAACTTGGCCAAACTTATTTTCTCTCGTGTGTTTGCATTTGTATAAATAATGTAGGCTGACACTGAGAGAATGTTCAGCCTTCTGTGATAGCTAGGTGGCCATATTTATGTTCGTAAAACGCTGTAAGAGAAATAATTTAAAGTCTTATTCTCACCACTAAAATGCAATATTTCGACTCTCGGTACGATCTATTGCCATCGAGTAACACCTAGACTTGAATCGGTCAAATATCTATAGATTTCTTCAGGAACTCTGGACCATCTAATGCGCCACGGTCTTTAGGCGTCTAGCATCTAATAACCCTAGTTTGCCAGGTATATGCTCTCTTATGCGAACACAGAGTGGTCTAACCTGTTTTCCCAATAAATTTATCTTGCGGAGTTGTGGAGGCTTCACTTAACATTGAGTATATTATGCTCGAACTCATACTGTTTCCCTCAGTGGTATTGGGACAACTTTTACATTGTTCTGTTTGTATAAACTGCCACCAACCTTACATCAAATCAACACTCTCCACAGGATTAGCAAATAATATCAGAATTTCTTCGTTCTCAGTCAATCATTCTATAATCAACAAATGCACTTGAAAGCTTCATAAGGTCACCATCGCTAGTAACCGCGTCGGCAATTACAACATATCTGGTCATAGTGATGCGTTCATAATAGCTATCGTTCATCTTCCTGACCTCATCGTCCACTAAATGACTGCCACAATTTGACTTTTGATACGGAAATTTATCGTATTTTTTCAGCAGCCCAACTCTTGTGACTCTTCAGACGCTCGCAATGCATGCGAGAAGTTCGATGCAGCACCGATGCTCGGTGCTATGCTCTGGTTTCAAGAGGAATCTGAGAGGGTGCCCCTAGAATTATGCTGTTACAAAAACAGTTGAAGAGCATTGTATGCTTAGCGAGCCTTTTAATAGTGAGGTTTATTTCAAACCTTTCCTTTGAAATATGCATATACTGACTGGTGTTCATTAGGGCTACTAACATGGTTCATTCTCACACGTCGTCGTGCGAATCATCTCAGTTTTATATTTGTTTCCTTGCATTAAAGCGGTACGGTAAGGATCGAAGTCTTGTGGGTTCATGTTCGACTGCAAGATGCGTGTACTTCCTCCCACAGTGGCATGTTGTGTTCCGGTAGAAACATGGTGAACTGTGAAGTCCCGAGATTATGGTACGGCGTTCCCAAGTGTTCACCACAGACAGCCGTCCATCGATGCTGATCTGTTGATCAATTGGTGCCTTACGGCTATTATTCTTCATAACAGCGCTTGTAAATCCTGCAAATAGTGGACAAATTACAACAGATTCTTTGTCCACATTTTCAACATCAAGCTCAGTAAGTCAACTATCGACGTCTAGCGATAAGTTTCCGCAAACCTGTCGTCGTGTTGAGAACATTGAGCCCTCGTTTTTGTCTGGTGCTTGAAGTCGTCACTTCGCATCTTCGTTTTTTTAATCAACTAACGGCTCAATCCTTTTCAAATGCCATCGCTGTCATGATATTATGCAGAGTCTTCTTCTTTGATAAAAGTTTTTTGCAAACATTTGAGTGATGGAGTGTCCGAATTTCCACTGGCGAGCGCAGTTACTGGAATACCAATCTGAGCCTCACATTCTTGCACTGATAGCTGAGCGCGAGGACTGCAGATCTGACGTGTTCACATCAAAATTTATGTTCACATGATCCCATTGGAATGTGCAAAAATAGTTTTCAGCACCATTTTATAAAATCGAGCAATTATTAGCTTTCTATTACAGTGACAGCTCGGCGTTTCCTGAGAAAAGCTTCCGGTGTCTCACAACACTGTGGAATCACAGCAGCGCCGTTCACTCCTTCTGGCGTTACATCTCTATTGAGTTTGAAAAGATTGTGACTCGACAAAGGAAGTAAAAAGCTTTGGTACATATACAGCGTTTTACATAAGTAGTATTTGTATGAGTATAATAGTATAAGATTTTACCACTTTTTTCTCATTTGTTTTCTTTTTGCCTATCATGTTTCCTGCCCTCCTTTCACTTTCCTTGCCACGTGAACAGTCATATCGTTCACTCATAGAACAAAACAAAAACTCCGTCTCATCCAGCGAACATCATTAATGTTGTAGATTTATTAGCTTGGGGACGACTACATCAATGCAGGCGGTACCTCAACGCAATTATGGCGACCGCAATTTCGTCGTCATTTCGAACTCATCCACTTCAGAAAATTCCATTTCACAGTCTATGCCTATGCATATGATATACAGCAAAATCGTCGGCTGCCTAACGACAGGCAAGCGATCCGTGTTACGAGTTCAGTATGTCTCACCTCCTTTGTATGGAACCTACCGAACAAAGAGAACCCATACGGGCTACCTTTTCAGTTCACGTGAGCCCTTCTTCCTTATCGTATGAATGAAGCTGTAAGACATGCTAGTGGCGACTTCTACTTCTCTCGACTATAAACAGAGAAGATCTTCCTCTCACTGTGTTTTTTGAAATCCCAGCTTGCAAATTTGGTGTCTTTTGTCCATAAGATTTTTCAGAAGACTTCAATATTGGTCTGTGAGCACAATGAGAATGCTATGAAGATGAAAAGCTGTAGATTTTCAACTTCTGAAATACAGTACGCAAGTCAGTCGGTACATTCTTTTTGATTTGAAATAAAAAGAGGACTGAAAGCAGTTTGTTACCGAACGGTTTCATCTAAATATTTTGTTATCGAGCAGTTAAGAAGTCGGCTGCAAGTAAAGTTCCAGTTAGTGTGATTTCTATGCATAGGTATTTAACGTTAAAAGCAATAAGTTACCTTCTTATCATGAGACAACGACTATTTGGTAGTAAAAATGTCACTCATAGCCAAAGGAACCATTACTAGTGAATTTATGACGAAAACAGCAATGAAACTATGCACATTAAAGTGAACGTCGTGGAATAACACCATCACCTAACATCACTCGACATGTAATCCCATTAATCCTTGAGAAATTATGAGGGCACCACTAGGGTCTCCGATTTTCCATACAAGATTTTTTCGACTTGCCGTTTTATAGTCATTGCTTCGATATATAAGTGCTCATTGGTAGCTAGTCGGTCCTTGTGATGATGGCTGGTAGTACTCCTAGGTGCCTCGTCAAGTCCCAGGCTACTGACGATCTTTCTCTACTTCTTGTAGGTTAACCATTGTCAATATGTACTTCTTACTCACCTGATTGCAAAGTTCGGACGGATTGTCATGCAGAATACATAAATTACGTATAAACCCGAGTGCACCAACTGACCTCTACTTGTAAAGAACACATAAATGCAGATTTCTCAGTCCAACAAGAAGACATATATCATTTGAACTCATTTCAGTTTTTAATCAAGCACATAATTGCTTCTGTTTAGTGTTTGATTTAAGATCTGAAGCATAGGAAGGCATCCAGCAAACTAAAGTAAAATCAATCAGAATTTTTTTTTTACTTAACCGCTTTTAGCTGTGGGAAGATGTTATAATATACTCAATGATAAAGAGCGATGGGCAAAAACATTTGCGTCAGGTGGGATCCCACCTGACGCTTTATCATTGGGCAATGCAAAATCCTTATTTTGGGAGATTATTTATATGGCATTTCTCGCAAACTCAAAAATCGTTAGTTAATTATCAAATATCGCTATGACAGCTCCTTTTCTTTTCACTCCTACACAAATGCATTGATTTTCTCCTTCAGTACTTGATTTTCAATTAAACCCCCGAATACCCGTCATTTATTCATTCTTTCCATCTAAAGAGATTGACCATCGAACCATAAAAGTATGTCGTTCACCCTAAGTACAACGATTAGATATTTGATTGGTTTGAGTGTATAGCGTGCCACTGGCAAGATATTATTCCTTCGGCGTGTTTTAGTGGCTTGAAATTTCATGGCCCTACTGACTTTTCTGATTTTTCGCTTTGTTCCTTTGGATGAATAAGATGCGTTTATCCTCTCTCTCTCTCTCCCTCTCTCTCTCCTCTCTCTCTCTCTCCCTCCTCCTCCTCTCCCTCCCTCTTTCATCTCTCTCTTCTATACAAATTTGCTCACATAAGAATCTGTTCGAGAGACTGGACCTAACACTAGTGAAAAGCCGTGCAGCAGCATACTGTAGTATGTCACTCAATCACTCCTTCCTCAACGTGCTCATATGGAATATCTCCCTAGAGGAGTTACGAGGTTGTCCTACTCTTCTTTTTTATCTTGTTCTCATCATTATTCTTTTATTGTTATAGTCATCATTTGCTACTAATAACTGTAAGTATTGCCATTGTTATTAACAACATTGCAATTTCTTTGCATCAACAAAAACTAAACAAGCATGAGGAGAAATCCACAGATTTCAAAAAATATATGAGTGCTCCAAATTTCCAGCGTTTTTACTGCATTTTTCGCAGTGTAATGATGTTTCATATACACCCAAGAGAAATGAGTGATGAGCAAAAATACGACGGGGACGTCCTCGGTATGGATGAAACATGGCTTCGACTTTCGTCTAGAGTCGTATTTCTGCTCACCACTTAATTCTCCTAAATATGTGAATCTGTGTGCAAATGTATTGATAATACTTGATTTTTGATGTTTATATTAGTTACGGCTGTAGTTCGGAGTTCATTTTGCAGCAAAGATGAGGAATGGTTAACTGAGAATACATATATTTGGAGTTGTGTCAAATTCAACGAGATCACTTAAATTACATCTGGCTGCAGACAATATTCCTCTGTACAGTGAAGACTGCTTTGAAAATGACATATTTGATTTTCAGATTGATAAAGTTAAGCACCTACTAGATACAGTCAGCCGCCAGTTTGAATAGGCTGACTGGTGGACATCAATAGGAACAATCCACACTGTCGCAGCAACATCGCACCAATTATGTCACGAAGCCGGTAGACACCCTACCCATCCCCCTTTCTACATTGGGGATATTTCATATCGGTCAACTTAATGTTGATACACAGGCTTGCTCTTTCTCTGTCTATGAAAAATACGTTATGGCATTGAATTTGGACTTGTTCTGATGAATTCTAAAATGATCTAGAAGAAAAATTGGTATTTTTGCGCACTAAATGTTGGTTGATACCTACTAGGGCCAGTCGAAACGGACTCTAGGTGTTGCCAACTCACCAATTCCACGAAATAGATTACGGAATCTGAATGATTTCTATAACGCTGTTTAAGCTCGTTTTTCTCATACGCATAAGATTTTCTTTTGAATATTATTGAAAGCACCGCAGTTTTGAAAAAGTGGAAAGAAGATGAGTTTTCCAGAAAGACTTTCCGAATTGTAACTGCTTCGTGTCTTTTCCACTTCAGAGCATACTATCACTTTGGACGCAGAACAAATTTATGACAAATAGTGGAAGCTACCCTCCACCGTATCCGATGTGATCAAACCTCTTTAATCACACTCTCATGCCGCTGGATAGTAGTAAAAGTGAGCCCTTTAGGGAAAATGGGCGATATCCTGTCTATCATAAATATGATGACGTTTCTACTCCATTTTCGCATTTCTGGTGCTTCTCTAACGATAATTGTGATGGCAGCATTGATCTCAAGGCACATCGTTCATATTTTATTCCATTAGAAAAGGAAATTGATTGATAAATTGTTAGATCTGGTAAATTTCCTCCATCGGCATGCCTTTTCCTTGTTGTAAGAGCTCAATCCACTTCTCGGATCTTAGATTTGAAAACTATTCAAACTCTTGCGATTCAATCCAATCACATAGAATCGTTTTGGAACGTCCTTCGCTGTTGATCTCAACGAAATCCCAATGTTGGACACCTTAGCTTGCTGGAGACAAACTTCATGATAGGTGCTAGCACTATTTCGTGCCTGCCGTAGTCGCTCTTACTACGTTATTGTCAATGAGTGTACTTATGCATTTGCTCACATTCGTATTTCATTTTTCTTCCTCTTTCACCTTCGACTAACACTCTACGCTACTTTATGCCACTATCATCATTTGCGGGCAGGACATAATTCATTCCGAGATGACCACGTCTTACGGTGACTTAGTCCAACTAATCATCGTTGCAATTTCGACATATGCGAGGAAAATATCCAACGTTTCTACTGATCGTCATTTCAGTGGTCCGTTCAGCAAGATCTTATACCAAAATATGGGAACTAAAACCTTCCGATTTGTCTAATAGAGATTATTTCTATTACTTATTATATCCATCAAACGAGCACCATAATCGCGCATTTTTCTTCAACATTCCCTTTGCTCACATTTGTCGGAAATGTCGGTCATTTAGAGGATTGAAAAACTTGTCGCATACTGAAATAGTGTATCATGGGCATGAATATTAGTTGTCATACTCGGTGGCTATTGCATATGGAATGGAGGTAACCTCAACCGGCAGTTGTACAAGGAACAGCAATTCTTGAGCTGTTCCCATACAGCGTCAGTGATGCAACGGTTCAGCACGCGCTACCGTAATGAGTGAGATCTGGGTTTGGATCCTGACTGACGCGCAGCACTCTACATTATTGGGTATATTATAAGATCGTATTATAAGATCATACCACCGCAAGAGGCGGTCAAGTAAATGAATTTCGATTGCTTCTAAACAATATCATGTACGATAAATCGGTATTATTCGACTACTTCAGGACAGATTAACACTGAGAGGATATACTATTAGTTAACAATGAATCAAGCGTCTGAGACTTACTTTATGGTGACCTCTGAAATTGTATATGACTCAGTGCGACAACGGAGACACATTAGAATAACCGATTGCTGTGGACTTTCCTCTCTTTATTGGCACTTAATTACCAGTCTTGAACTTTTAGATGTTCATAGAATGCATATAGAAAAGTCTGATTTTCCTCTACTATGATAATCTCGGCCAAAAATAGAGCGCTAAGACGACGACGGAGCAGTTTTTGAGCGACGTTCTTGCGTTTGCGCATTTGTGTTTGGTTGAGCTCTTGTGAAATCTATCGATCCTTCTTCCATAAGATTTGTACAACTCGATATTGAAAAATTAAAACTTTATGTCAATAGTTATGACATAAATGACAGTACCGAGGTAATAATGAATGCACGGACAAAAATTGTATACAATCCATGATTAGTGTGTAAGGTTGTAATGTCGGCTCAATCCACTAGCTTGTGCGAATTGTACAACTGGAAGTAATGTTGTCTTGTGAGTTAGTGATTCAGTGTTGAACTTGACTAGGTCAAGAAGAAGTTTAAAACAACATAAATAAGCAGTCACGTCTGAAGAATTATGGAACCAAGAACGATCAGTTAGCAGTTGAATACTACTTATCAAATAAACATAGAAGAGGCAATTATGAACATGAGATAGATAATAAAATACCCGAAATCTCTAAAGTATTGAGGGAACTAGAGAGCATCAAACATAAACAAAGGCATAGGATATGAAGCAAATGTATAATAATTGGAGGAGAAGGAAACAAACAGAATGGGCCTGTGAACGGTAGATGACAGAATGCTGGTATATTTGCCTCGATATGGGCGGTCGCTTGGTTAGGTCGCTCGGCACTTGATCAGGTCGCATGTCATTTGCTCTTGGCATACCCATAGGTAGGTCGGCTTTTTATGCACCAGACGTGTATTTGATATCAAATTCATAAAATTAAGTAGTCACCTAGTAAAGTTGTATGAAGATTGCTCGGTGGAAAAGTTTCTAAATCTCCCACTTCTTGCCTGCTGCCTTCAATATTTAGATGATTGTCGCATGACCACAGTCAAAATCGTTGACTAACTCCTCGGTTGTCAAAGTCTGATCCTCTTCAACTCCTTCGATGACGGCCTCTCGATCAACTTCGCGTTGACGTTTGAAACGCAGTTGAACCTAGAGTTGGTGTTGGCGGAGGGAAACTCAGCGAAGAATTGAAGCGCTGTTCAGCTGGTTATAATATCATGAGCCTTTACACGGTTGATGTTCTCGGAGGAACGTCTGTGCATCTCGTCTCAAATCGTACATGTAAAGCAGCAAATTGCGAAAAGGCTTCATTGAGTGGCCATAATGTCAAATTTGGTGCCAATAAAAAGCTCGGAAAAATCTACCCAACGCGGTATTAATTTGTTGAATGAGAATAAGAAACGGTAGAAATGTGTCAGGCTAACGGCGCAAACTTTAAATTGAATTGTTGAGCAATTTTATTTACTTCTGGTTAATAATTGGTACTTAGTGCTTTGGTGTCAAACCTTATAAGAAGACATAATAATAGAAGCTCTTGTTAAAATGTCGTATGCGCTGCATTAGAGGTGGTTATGGTCGCCATTAACATGGGCCTATGCAAATTAATAATATGCAAAATAGCCACGATACGACTAATATATAGTTAAACATTCACCATCTACATCAGCTCCTCTTTCAGCAATCCACTGAAATATTACCACTTATATATAGCGGGCTCATCTCATGGACGCTCAGCTTTTGTCTATGGACACTTTTCAATGGCCAAAAACCATTGCGAATATACTCCTACACTCATTCAGCCTATTCAAATCGACTAAACAAACTCAGATTTATCATGGCTAGGAAGAAACAGCTTGCATAGTGTTCTAAAATTGCCTTAATCTTCGACTATGCGACTATTATCTGCCGTGTTGTTGCAGAGATTTTTTTTGTAGATTTGTCATGTTTTGCTTCATCACCATTCATATAGCTAAAACTATAGTTAAATAGGCGCTTAGTAAACATACTTCACAGATCATTCTATAAATTCTGTTGCTTGACATTTAGAATTCGATATCTGCTCTGGAGGTCTCTGAGTATTATAGATTTCAAAGAGTTCTTCATTAGAGGATTGCCTGTGCTGTTAGTTTTGTCTCAAAATTTCCAAAAAAAAAAGAAATCTAAGTTTTTTGCCTCACTGATCTGTCTTAGCTTTATCCTCTTTCCATGAAAAGAAACAATGTAATATCTAGTGTTAGTAAACGAAACTCTTCGATGAAACCATTATACTACATAGATCAGTAATCTACTGAATCGTTAATCGCTTCATTTAACTTGACGTTCGCCAATAATTTTCAATAGCTCATGGATTCCACTATGCTCCGTCATTCTCAGCCTCTGAAAATTAGTGCAATCTGTGGAGATGCCACGGCTTGATAATGTATTCTTTTGAATGTTCATATCTCAATCGCTGGAAATACTTTCGTTCTTTGATGAAATGTGTACTCTTGAGGTGGCGGTCTAAGCCGTCGCCCTTCGTCCAGCTTCTTTAGTTCCGCACACCTGCTCGTCATCACCTTCATCATTATCCACCTCTACCAACAAAGGATTACGAAGATCAGCGGTTTCTGTTGCATGGACATGTATGCAAATGAGACCCACCCACTCCGCCCGCAAGCACATTTGACTTGTGTCAGTCAACCACTTTCGATGTCCTCATTAAACTCTTTGTCAGAGCCATCCAACGGCAAACACGGCAGATGTCAGATTTCCGGACCTCTTTCTTTCGATACTTAATTTATTTCCGTTTTTTTACCATTCTTTTACATTCAATGTATTTCTCTATTCAAAATGGTGAACTAACCTTCATTCAAAATTACGCACAAAATTTATAAATTTTCATTTAATATTATGCACATGATTTATAACCTTGTTTTTACAACGGAGGACAAGATTTATCTTATGTTACAATGCAATAACAACAATTTATATGTGATTCATTATGTAATATATGGCAGAAAACTTAGTGGCGGTCAGATTCACCTCTCCTGATTAGATTAGACGATTTCGTCTGCTTACTTATGAGATGGAGCCTCTCCAACTGCTGGGTGCTCAATAAAAAGGTAACAAAGAATTTCTCAGTTGAACTTGAAATAATTTCTGTAAGCAAACAAAATAACTTTTATTTTTGTAATTTAACCATTTGCAGCTTTACTATAGTAAAACGCATTATATTTATCTCAGCGATGACATATTAACACTAACACTCACGGAACTGCCATTTTTAGCTTCGGTTTCTCGTTAAATTTTACTAATCAAATATCTGCAGACACGGATTATTATTTGGTGTGTGCACAGAAAGTGTTTTACTAGTGATTTCACAGTTACGTCTTGCCATCCATTCA
The DNA here is from genome assembly GCA_019055375.1 of Parelaphostrongylus tenuis. Lineage (NCBI taxonomy): Eukaryota > Metazoa > Nematoda > Chromadorea > Rhabditida > Metastrongylidae > Parelaphostrongylus > Parelaphostrongylus tenuis. The sequence goes on from JAHQIW010006679.1 coordinate 42,897, forward strand.
TTTCAGTATCTCACCTTTCCAGATCGGCACTTCGTTTCTCCATATATTCTCTTTATATCACAGTATTCACTCATCTTTCCTTCGCTATGACTTTCTTGCAATAATTTAATTACTTCAGTAATAACTGCTTTTGAACTGTTTTATTTCCACAGAAGTATTAATATTATGATTACTGTAATTCAAAGTGGGAAATGAAAAAAGTGCCATTTTTGAAGTACCGCTAAGAAGAACTAATCTTAGTAATGATAAAAGAAGAGAATGAATATGGGAAACGAATTTCAATTTATCCTATCTGTATTCTAATATTTAATGCTCTCGATGATATTATTTTTATTGTCGATCAAACAATCACATCATGATCTGATGAGGAAAACTGTTCTCTTTGCTTTCGCAGTAATTGTTCACATCAGAATAAGTCTTGCCATGGCTCAATAGAGACCTCTACTGATGCGATGCGGCTTCTCGTTTTCTTCCTTACTTCCAAGTTCTTTAGAATAGCGTGAAATTCAAAATAAGATTTCAAGAGCTCTCCAGTAGCCTGTCTTCAAAATAGCGTTTCAACCTCAGTTGCTTTTCCCATTCTTTCAAGGATTTTTTTGATGATGATGACACGAAAGGTACGGAGACTGTTCAGGTGCATATGAAGGATCTCCAGAGCTTGTACTGTGATATGTTGAATGGGAGTCGCGTAAACTTGCTTGCCTGAAAGCCTTTGATAGCTATGTTAGGACGTTCTCAAAGCTCTCATGAAAGCAGTCACTGTCTTCATCGCTTAAAATTATGGTTTGGTAGGAGCTCTAGTGCTTTGCGGCTACGTTTCTTTGACGGCGATTACCATCCCGGGAGCGATTACAGTTCTTGTGAGTGATCTAACAGCAACATCATAAGCCGAATAAAGGATCAGAAGTCTCTAAACAGTTCTTGTATCAGTTATACTACCACTTATTATTGCGTGTCTTTACTGCACTTTAATATTGTCAGAATCTAAATAGTATGATACCAATATCAACTTATACGAGGCTTGAGGAAAATCATATGAAAAGATGTAATCACTCTCTAGCTATTGTGGGAAATGGCTTTATTAGCCAACGTAACCATCACAATCAGGCAACTTTTTCCTATATCCATGAATTGCTCATCGGTGTTTACGAATGAAGATCTCTTATGACTTCTATGCGAACGTGTGCCGAACTCACCTTTAACATGTACTCGGTTCTTCGTTTAGCAATGTTTCTTAAAAAGAAATTCCCAACTAGACAATAGTAAAGAGTATGAAATCAGAAGAGTAAGTCGGCTGGAATTGAATTTTGCAACCATTTTTAGATTCCCTAATCACACATCTGAGCAAATAGACTTAATATAGAACAATTTTGTTGCGCGTACAATAATCAGTTGTATAATAACGAGTTTCATCAGTGTGGTACTTATTACAAAGATTGCGATTATATAAGTTTCGATCTTCAAAGGCACCTTTATAAAGTTCGCTTTCTCCTGATAAAGAAGAGTTAATCATAATGCTTTTCTGAGAAAATGTTCTATGTTTTTCGAGATTGATATGGCAATGGCTTAGTACTTTTTGGCAGTTTCACCCTCTTGTCAGAACCACACGCTCCGATGTTCACTTTTATTGATATTAGAGACAGGGAAACATATTCAGTCAAACCCACGTAAAATTGTGGTTCTCACCATTTCTTACAGTCAGGTATCTTATTGCTGTTACTAGGTATGTATGACATTAAGTTTTTTTTGTTGGGAATACTTAACTGGTGAAACTCCGCTCTGTTCTGCTCGTTGTTTTGCAAGCCACTTACTAGAAGGGTATTTCGGATTCGCTCGCGAGTTTGGTTGCCACTCAGAGATTTTGTGTGAGTTCATTTCTAATATCCGAATGCAAACGAAGAAATCAACCCTTTCTCTAAGCAAGAACTACTCATAAGAGTGTTAATAATCATTCAAAAACTCAAGTCTGCTTACTGATCTACGTGTACCTTTCTTAGAAAGACCTTTTCCATAGCGCCGTAGTTTTCAGCCGCGCTGTCTTCTTATTAGTCCGCTGGAGGCACGAAAAGCAGATGAACGTGTAGAGGAATCCTATAATATCAGAGTCATGCGTTTTATCTGCAGTTTTTTCCAAAGTGGCGAAAAAATTCTCTAATTGAATAATAAAACTTGCGCTTTCTATGTGAGATGTGCCAGCGTGATCGACTGATCGAATGCAGAACGCCGTATGGGATTCACGACCAGCAGACACGCAACTCACACTCTAGCCAACACATAAATACGCCACGTATGTGAAACTCAATCTTATTTTACTGCTACACTGCAGCGAAAAAGGTCTCTACAGAGACTAATCACACTTTTGAAGTTGTTGAAACTTACACTAACAGATGGTTACTCATATTGCAGGGAACAGTTGTATCTTGCGAGAAGTATGGTGTGAAACACATATGTTCTCGTTCTGCTACAGTGTTAGGAAAGATTTTTCCAAAAAATGGCCAAATAGGGCAGTAACTAAAAATTTGGTCTTTCAAATGATTGCTGAAAGTGCAATGAAAATCTTTGTCCAGGGGGTCTTTTCTTCACTTGTTCTCGGATAACAGAAAAGAACTTTTGTGTCTCTTGGACGCTCGAATGCTAGCCAAATTTTTTTTCATAGAATTTTAAATGAGCTCGGTTGAATCTTTTTCAGGACCCTTTGCAAACAGTCTTTTATTTGCACTAAAGTGAGCTTTCAGATGAGGTCTGGTATCGATTTGTAGACAGAAGACCTTCTTAGGTCACATGTTCAAGAGTGGTTATAGATATCAAACAAATTTTGGTTAGAATCCTAATAATGTTTCAATAAAACAGGATTTTTCACAAAACATCAATCCGCTCAGGTCTTCATAGAGGTGTAGGCTTCTTCGCGGATCCGCTTAATCATCCATGTTTGAGAGAATTCTGTTCTCTCATATACTTCATCATCTTTCGATTGTTTCGATAGTTCTAGTCCACTTCGTGTACCGCCACCTTTAACACTGTTATAAATGCGTTTTCACCCAGTTGTTCACACTCCCGACCATCATCGTTTTTTCATGTTTTATTCAATCCATTAGCATGTTAAGAGGGCGCATGTTGTTAACGACGCCATTGGTCACCGTTATTGAGACGCAAGCACTGAAGTTCATCAGAAATTGTCGAACTAGAAGACCACCTTACACAAAATGTAAGCATTTTTTTCTTTTGGAAATCGACTGTGTCATGGATGATAGAAAGATCTGTGATCGAAGCTGTCCGTCCGATGGAGGGTCCAATTGAACTGGGCGTCATTTCCAGAAGTTGACACAGCTATTATACATTACGCTATACACATTCATATCTGTCTAGCAGAAATAAGCTGTCAACTGCACTTCACATTCAATTTTTTGTATATTAATCCGGTGTATTTATTGCTTTTTATGCGCAACGATTGCAACAAGAACGACAATCATCCAGCATTAGTCCGATGCATCTGCTACTGTATTTTCGATGAAATGATCTAGCGTGTCAACTTCCATTCTTTCATAGTTAGATCTATCTTTTCATTTTTCAATTTGAAATGTTGAAATGTCTCCTATCTTCAATGATGCATCTTTCTGCTTACTGCCTTCTATGCTCATAAGTATATGTGACTTTCTGCTGCCTTTAGTTTGGAAGCCACTACCTTCTCGCTGACCACTTGGATAAATATTACCAGCAGTGAATCTGCTGACTACGGCTTTGCTAACGATCATGTCTTAACTAAAAACCAAGCAGATTGTGCACAACATTACTACTATTTGTTCCAATAACCTTGTAAATGGACCAAATGGGCGGAATCCATTCATCATCAAATGAGAGGGGTACGGCATAGAGTAACCTGGCACAGAATGAAGACATCAATACTAACGAGTGGTGAGGGTGACAGCTTAACAAGATGATTAAAGATGGCAATAACAGTAATAAAAAGATTTTTAGCTCATTTTATACTAAAAATCCATTTAATAACCTAATTCTTTTTATCAAAATTTTTTCCTATGATAAGTCCACTTATCAATGCGCTGTGCGTTGTGATTATCCATATAACTATTTTTTATTAATTATGCTGTTAATGAAAGCGGTTTTTCTCAAAATTGTTGCCATGATATGTTTATAATAGATTATAACTGCTTGCAAAACATAGTACGAAAGGCTGCTTCAAGATATATGCTTTAGTGATTATATCTAATTCAAGAAAAAAAGGTAGACGGTAACAAGGCAACGAATGTTAAGTACATGATAGAAAGCATGAAGATTTCAACAACAGTAAATTTTTTCTGCATTATTAGAAGATTCGATAGAGCAAGATATTATCATGCGATTTTCTCTTCATTCTTTTACTTTTCTATCTCTCTTTTCATCTTCTTTCCTCCCCGTCTTTCTCTTGTTTCGTGCCTTCGTCAGCTAACTTACTATTAACTGGTCATTCTCGAATCCATAAACATCGTCACTTTCCCATCACCCTACTCATCTAAGCTAATTAAAATTGAATATTTTACGATGACGATGACAATCGTCGCAGACTTATGCGTATTGGGAAGTGGCGGTGGTCAAGAGCGGATTACCCTTACTGCCCTGCTTAACTAAATGATTCGAAGGTGAACAACAAAATCTTTGTGAGTACAATAACAAAATCCCATACATTTACCCTAATTCCCCCATAAGCATGAGGATAATTTTTGACAGTGAAATTGCAATAGGTCAAATTCAGATTGATACTCCTTTGAGATTGTCCTCTACAACACCTAGTAATAATTTTAAAAATCCTGTTAAATAATGAAATCAACAATTAAGAGTAAATCTCTTAACTTGCTTCCATACTTACACTTTAACTTTTGCTCAAATTTCAAAATCGGCTATCTATGAGAGTCCGCATTGTTCAAGTAATTTACTTTTTTTCTATGAGCGGAAACTATTTTGATATAAACAAAATTAGTACCCGTTTAATCGACTACTATTTGCATAGCTCGTTACAAACATTCATGAAAATACCTGAGAATGCTTTTAGCCGTTTCTTCGAGTTTTGGTTACAAATTCATCCGTGGCAACAGGTCGGCAGACGCGCGTTTCGGCGATTTCTCCACCATCAATGCCCTTTATTAGGCCACTCACCCCTTACCATAGGACTTCGGCGGTGAAGAATGGTAAACTGTCGCCAACAAAATTCATGCCCGACAGCCAATCTACAATCGATGGCTTGAGGCTGGTATGAGAAATATAGTACCTTCATTAATCGACACTTTCTTGCAAGCCTGTTTAATATGAATAGCAAAATTTATTGAATTCAATATTAACTAACGTTTCGGCGTTATCTCCCTCTTCGGCGCCGTTTTGCTCTGTTTAATTCTTCCACCTATTTATTGGAGGCCAATCGCTATGAGTCTTTTTTGGAGTAGGACTTTATAGACAACAAATCTCCTATCAGTTTCGCATTCACTCATCAGGTAAATAAAGGGCTATGCTAGAAAAAACAATGGTGTTTTTACATCCATACGGCTTTTCTACACTAGATTTCCGTAGATTTTCCAATAGATTGTTTTTACGGATCGTGCTAGCAGCAATCGATACTTTTCCAGTATTTTACTACTAGCGCAAATTTTCACCTAGTTGTCTGTAGCGGTGGTCCTGAGTATCCTTTAGGTTGTGCACTAAATTTATCTTCAAGCGCTCCTTGCTACGATTGAGACAGGTATATGCTGCTGTTTTCTGATTTTCACCTGAGTGGTAGCCATCAAAATGAAATGTTTGTTTGTTACTGTAATTCCAGGCAGATGCGTCCACATTTTTCTGTACTATTGGATGGAATTTTGGACACATTTGCTATTTCTTCTATGATATTTGCGTGAGAGTTGTATAGATGTTCAGTTTTTTTTTTCTCGTTTCTTTAAATTACATACCGGTTCTCAGCATTGTTAATCTGCCAGTTTTTTCTGTTCTATTATGTATTTTCATTCACACTCTGGCGAACTAACTTCATTCTTGTCAAGCCTCTTATGTGCATTTCATCCACTTTTCTCTCAGCTTCCATCATTTAGAGCTCGGCGTTCCTCTATTAAAAGAGCTGATCATTACCGAGAAGGCGGAGCGATTCGGTAATTTGCCTGCGACATTATCTATGTCGACTGCCATCAGTTTGTTCTCTGCAATAATAATTGCTTCCTTTCAGATGTTCTGATATAATTACCACATTACCGTTTCAAACGAGTCGTGCACATATAAGGAATTCTGCCTTTTTTACGGCTTTTAATGCAAACAGAGTAAACCCACTCGGCTAGGAAATTGCTTACAATCTTTGTCGAAAAGAGGATCCCTTGAAGAGTCGTGCTATAGCAATGAACTACACGCCGTGGATTATTTTCGAATAGAAGAAATTTTTGAAACATTCTTGTTCGTGTGAGCTCCGAATTAGAACGTTACCATCTTATCCTGCAATGACTTCACTTATAAGCTGCAATTTTCATCCTCAGTTTCACATTAGACTCGTATACTTATTGGTCTACATCGCACTTGAATATACCCAGCACATTTGTTTACATAACGATGGTAACTTTTAGGGAAACTCTGATCAACAAGTCTCATCATAGACGAACTGTGGATACAAGATTATACGAAACCATCTGGAAATAAAAAGAGAGGAAAGCGATGAAAAGTGACGTTGTCATCTGGATTCTCTCTGTAAGCACATCGGCAGGTGGCTTAATACTTTGAATTAATTTTTCTCATTATCCAGTTACTCGTTTGAATACCATAATTACCGTTGATAGCCAGCAACTTTGGATAAAAGAGTTCATCTACTCGCACTTATAATCAGCATAAAATGGCAATCGTGGAGATCCTAGTAGGTTGCTGATCTTCTTTGCAGGCACTTTAGTAATTTTAAAAAATTCTACAGCATCTACAACCGCAGTTGTGACACTTAGGAAGGATTTATGAGTAACTTTAGCTACAGTGGAGCACCTAAAGCCCACTATCTAGAGGCGATCTGCAATACACAGATGGTCGTTGACTCTATTTAATGTCTCAGTTAAGCGAAACCTCTCATCCCTTTGAGATCAAAGGATTGCTACCAGACATGGCTATGACCCTGGCTCGAAATATCGTAACACCTCTCCTCTTTCCCTCAGCAGATACTTGAGATAAAGGTATAATTATGATAAAAGTACCAGCCAATGAGCAATCGAGTGCACAACACGTGATTGTTTCACTTGACATAGAGGTAAAGCGTACGTCGTCGATAACTGTATATAAGGAGTGTAAGGCTCCCGAGAGAACTGACTATAAAAAGATCGACAGACGACGGGTTCTGCCCGGCTGATGAGTCTGTAAGGACGAAACACGTGTCTTGGGCTGTACAAGAGCCCTTACCAGACCACATGACATGTTGGCTCAAATAATGATGAAAGGATATATTGAAATTTGAGCGTGGTCTAAACAAAGCACTCGAGATAAAGGTATAATTAGCAATGATAATGTTGAGCAAAGCATCAGGCGTTAGTTTTCTGATCCACATATTTTTAATGACTCATTCAGCCTTTCTTAGTTCCTGCTTGGTTCCTGAATATGTTTGAGATGAAACTGTATTCTGAGTTTTGGGCAAAGTTTTCCGTTTTTATATGAAATATCCTTGAAAATCGAAGTGTTGAGGAGGAGTGAAGCTGACTCGAATGGCCCGACAAACTCTCTTGCGGGGCCACAGCTGCACCATCTTGTCGCGCTTTTTCAGTAGGCTTCACGATAACAACCGCATTGTTATCGAATCTGGACTCGTTTTGTTTTTTATTCCTCCCTGAATAAATTCCTTCGCTAAATATTATCAGTGGACTAAACTCATTCATGATGGGGGTTCTCGTGTTTTTCTGATAGCTCATAACTAGAACACCCGAGCACTTAGAAGTATCTACAAAAATTGCTCGAAGGATTAGAAATACAATTTTTATTTCTAGCAATGAGGTTACAGTCATCAAAAATGGACTAATTGAAGGTTATGGTTGACCTGTTTCACCGTAATCGTACAGTGTGAAGGCACTGGAGGCACATCAAGTAAGGCGGTGATTTTCGTCATAACGATGACGTTTCACCAACATCGAGACGAATCTGAGTAATACGAGAAGGTCATCAGAAACAAATCGCCAGCGAGTTCTACTCCGCGATATGAAGATATGTGCGGAAAGGAAATCAACAAGTATAAAAGGACTAGTTCTGGGATAAAACAGAATCAAATATGCCGGCAACACGGTCAGAACGTCGTAAGCTATGCTATTCCGGTGGCGTCTTAATTGCTAAACTAATGGCAAGGATCGATAATTTTTTTCTAATGGCTCTCCGCATAAAAAACTTACTCGTCGTATGTCATAATTAGTTGGTGATCATAGATTATAATTTCCATCATGCTTAGTATAAGATCATCACAGTTAGAAATCTTTTGGAAAAGAATTGAGCAACAAATTCTCTCCAAGTCATAGCTTCCTATTAGCAGAATTCTCCTCCTACCTCCACTGCTAAAATATGATGAAGCGGAAGGAACTGAAGAACTAGTGCGGAAATAGCAGAGAAAAAGATTTATAAACCTAAGTCACTAGTGGCTGACAAATGTGGTTACTTTGAGAGTGAGGCTAAATCTCAATATGAACTAAAAAATGTTGTTGACCCATTCGCAACACATGGCCTCTAGGAAAGTCATGCATGGTTAGACGTGTCGCCTCAAATCTACCAATTTTAAATTACGCTCCAATTAATTAGGTCTCCTCATGAGTTTTAGCACTAGAGCATTAAGCACCAAAATTATTAACCGGAAGCATTTGAAATTGTATGCAAACAACTAAGCTATCATACTCAAATTAAATAATTAACTTTGATACCGGGATTGATAGGAAGTCGGTCTGTTGAACTTCAATCAAAATTGCTTAACAACACTTTTTAAGGTATGCTCCATTAGTGTGAACACACTTCTGCTATCTCTCAAACAGCAAATCAATATAGCGCTCATAGAACTTGTCATTCTTGGATTCAAAGAACGTTGTCAATCCCCGGCGCAAGTGATTGTTGTCTTGAACTTCTTCTTGCTTGAAAGCGAGCGAGCGACGGAAAAGGTGATAGTCAGATGACGACAAGTCAGAACTGGACGGCGGATGATCCAGCAACTCCCATCCCAATTCGGCCGACTTCCTGTGAGTCAATTTGACAACATGCAGCTTTGCACTGTTTTCAAGGAGGGTGAGATCGCGGCGACGTCGGCGTGGAAGGGCCTGATTGCATCTGTCCAGGTACTCACAACAGCGCTTGGCGTTGATCTTCTCTCCGACTGGCAGCAAGTCCCAGTGAATCGGCCCGGTCCGGTCCCAAAAGATGATAAGCATAAATTTGGTGTTTATTGCTGTAGAGGCAAAACTTCTGAGAAGATCTGATATCAGTGGAGAAGTTGCAATACAATACATTTTTCATTGATTCGCGATACAGCACAATACAATTTACATTACGAAAATTAGAATATTTGGATGAACTAGTTCGCCGCGTCTTCACTGATTACTAAGCAAATAGCCATTAGATTCAGCGCATAAAATTTTTAATCATTGGAATATTGGGAAGATTTGTAGCATATCACGCTGTTGAGAATGTGTTAATACTACAAACGATGTGAAGCATTTATGAATTTTTAGGTATCGTGAAAATAGTTGTTTTCCCAGTTATCCTTTTTCGCCAACGGATTGGCTAATAAAGAGATGCTATTGAGAAACTAATCTGCTCATATTATCAGGAGATATTTAATCTTGTCACTTTAATTTCACTTATTGCGGCTTTGCGCTCGTCCATGGCAAACGTTGATTACCTATTTCTTCTCAATTGAGTCTCCCTGAAACGTATGAGCAATTTCCTGATGAGAAAAGTTGTGACAAACTAGTCTACCGAGGCCTAGTGTGTAATAAAGTACAAAAGCAATTGTCGATTGTTATTGTAGCGCTATAAAATATTCAGGATATACACATCTAACAGATGCTCTCATTAGCTCCGCGGGTTCCATACTAAGGGAAAAACAGTCCTCAGAGAAGTGAAAATAAAGAGCGATTCGAAATCGCCATAAATTTTCATACGATTCATGCGTCTAGTATTTCTAACGTCTCAATGAAATGTTTGAGATAGAAATGCAAAAAAAATCTAGTGAATGTCGTTTAATTAGCAAAAAGCTTCCTTATTCTCGACGAAAGTCATGAAAGCCACTCTAAGCGAAGAAAAATTATAACACTCATAAAATATAAAGGGTGTTGAAGATACTCTGTACTTGATTTTACCTTTAAGTTTTCTCTTATCGCAGTATTCTGAATTATTCTATCTGATGCTGTATTTTTTAGTTATTGCGCTGAATTGCATGCAATGTGATAAGAATGATGCGTGGTACTCAGAAGAAGAACATCAACGTCATATTGAGATGTGCCAGCATGGACTGGTCCCATCGACTCCTTGCCGAAATCGCTCACACACTCATTGCATCGTCAGTTGGTATCGGAGCGGAGACAGTACAAGTATGTGCTCTATAGATAACTGGTCGGCTGATTTTTGCATTTATTTTTACTTAATGATTATCTAATTATATGCATATTATTTACATAATTTGTCACTTCCTCAATATTATCTCAAGCGTCTTCGGGATTCACAGCGATAGAGAATAAATGAATGGTGACGTACGATCATCAATTTCAAAGCCACATTTGTTTTAGAAAGTTCAGTAGCAAGATCTCTGGTTCTTCAGATTCCAGCCTGCGAAAATCCAACAAAGAAAATTTCTGGTCCTGATTGCAATAAAGTGACTATAAAAGAAATTCAATGTGCTTGACATGTCGGAAGCAACTAGCTAAAAAATTGCTCCTAGTTTCATTCGACATACGAATATTATTCTATGATAAATGGAGATGCCTGAATGTTGACTGCAACGTACAGGCTGGAGTCTGTCATGAGAAGAAAGTACGACATTAATAATTCAAATTGTAGCTAAAAGTAAACCTATGTTTAGACAGATGACCGAATATTATTCCTAGTTGCAGTCTCCTCAAACTCTATGAATGAAAAGAGATCATATCAAACGTGCAATGCTTACCTCTCTCTTGAAAAGCCAGGGCCCTACTGTTCAGGAGTAATAAATATGGAAATGTGAGTGATACCTATTCGTACTAAATCGACTATAAATCGGATAAGAGAATGCGCGTAACGCAGTGATATAACGTGCCCTTTGAATCAATGCATAGGTGGTTGTTGGTTCGATTTCTTCCTTCGGGCTCATCCAGCCTTTCACCCACATACGATCGGTGAATTGATAGCAAATTTGTTTAAGAGGGTAGCAGCGCAGACTTAATACATTACCGCGAGACACAGTAAAGAACAGATATGCATGAAATCTCTTCAACGATGCCCGAAAAGAGCCGAACACGTGACATAGCCCCAAACATCGATCAATGCCGAATTTTTTATGCCTTATTAACAAAACGCCACACTATCATGTTCATCCTTTTTTAAAAAATGTATACTTGAACGCCTCAGTGAAGTCTCACCGATAACAGCGATCGCTAGGATGTTTTGCTTGGTAAGTAACGCTTGAATTGGTATATGAAAGAGTCTTAGCACAAAAAACCGTCAAGAATCCATCTCGGGCTTTCACTCCGGTATCTCTCTGGTTTGACGAATGATGAGGTTACGCATCCCGGAGATGTCCGTCAACAGCGACTGACATCCATTTCTCGTCACTCGGCATGCTGCTTATGAATTTTAGTAACTCATCGGCTGCCACTTTGTGCAAGCTAGCAGTGGAAGTGATAAAGTGATTAAATGAAAGAGATATTGGAAGCCGTTGAAGAAGATGGTTTTTTCGAATTTGGCCTTAGTTTTCTTGAAACATCACAAAAGCTGTGTGTTTAGAAAGATGGGGACGTTTCATCGTGATAGTTGTATATGCAAGAATATTGGGTGATCTGCAAAACACTCGACACCAGGCGAGAGTTGGACCGCTGTTTACTCGCACCGGAATGGGTGAAGTGCGAGTTCAACTCCTCCCTGGGTCGAAAGTTTTGCACAACATTCTTGTACATATAATTGTAAGGTCATTGCAGTGCTGAAAAGCAATGAAAATGAGGAATTTTTTTAGGATATTAATTGTGATAGCTTATATTATGAACAGCATGAATTTTTGAATTATCCCTCATTGAAGGCGAAGGAGTATTTTGTTCAAAAAACAGTGACTATAGGAGAGACGGAAAAAATCACGTTGACTATTTCAGTTCATTTTACCTTTTTTCTCTTAGATAGACTCTTTAACTCTCATCTGTTTCCTTTCCTTCATTCGTCCTCTCTCACTTTCAATCTGCCTGCCTCTCTTTCTCTCATCGTCTGACCAGTTCGAGATATCCTAAAATGTCCATCTCGATCATAATTTGGAACTCCATAAACACCATATTGTTCTCTCCAACATAGCCTTGCCGAGCGCGCGCATGCTTTGACGTGGATCCAATTAGGCGCGTCCTTTGAAAGTACTGGGGCATGCACTCACTGCTATATTTCTACAACTAATTGTTTGGAATTGACAACGCCTCCCATAAGGACCACACTTGCGTAGCGTTGAAAATATATGCATGGAAACTGATTACGGAAAAAGATAGGAGATTTCAATTGTGTTCGTCAATAGGTGAACCGACCGTTTAATATAGCTTCTACTTCAGAGCTCAAGAAAATATTCATGGATGTTTGTTCTTCAAAAAAAAATAAAAGCAGTTCAAAAAGACCCATCACTATAAGAATAATGTACCAAGCGGAGACCACCAAAGTAGTGCAGTTGTCCTATATGTTTGGTTGCGATCACCCACATCAACTGCAGATCCCCTAAACCATCGAATAATTTGTGTATGTATCCGTGAGATCTCTATCCTCTCTCCTTTAGTATATTAGAGTTGCTTAGAATACTTCTTTTAGTCGAGGTGCGCAAAGAAACCAAGTCATTGGTCTAATGCCTATTCACACATCTCTGAATTGCTTTTGGTTATCTGTACTCGGTGATGACGTATACACATCCATCTCTGTGAGCTCCGTTGTGCCATAAATGCTATGATTGACGAAGTTTGGGATAAAATAATGAACCGTTCCCTAGCTTATGGATCAACTCCCCGGCCGACGTGGGTTAACACAGTGTTAAGTCAAAGTTTATGCCCAAAACTTCGCTATTTAGTAAGTAGTTCAGGAATATCTAATCATTTAACTTTTAATATATAATAACATAATTGTAACTGAAGAGAATGATTGCAAAGCTTTGGAGAATGCGGCGCGGGAATTGGAGGAATCAAATGTTCAAGGAATATTATTGGAATTTACTTTAGATCGGACACTTGAAAAGGTCCTCTCAAGTAGACGTTGAATTATTATCACGAGTAAGACTTTTAAGCTAACTTCGATGTTAACAAAGAGTAACCACAATTATTGGTGAAGCTTTTATTAGAATTTGGGATGGCCAGTTGTAACGAATGCACATAAGTACATTCTCAAATCTCTCAAAATGCCAACACAACTCCAAGAGGCATTAGGTTATTTTCTGAAGAATGAAAGTGCGTAAAGAGATTTACAACCTACTCATCGTCATTGCTTCCCTTATTTATATATAAAATAGTTATTTTCTTACCGATGTGTCTTTTGAAAAACGGTGCAGTATAATGATCAATTCCACTCAGATTAATCAAATTAATCTGCATATAAGCCATACATGCTTTAGCTATCCAAATATCAATGTTGATAGTTAGCAAAATCCGGCCAAATGTGTGCAAAACTGCTTTAATCTTCAACATCTTCAGATGTTTTCGTCATTCACGATAATATATTGCCTCCAATGCTGCTCATTTTTCTAACGTGGTGTTTGAACCAACTTAAATTTGCTCCTCTTTCCTTTTTAAATCCGATAGCCTTGCCGAGATAAATTGAAAGGACAAAGTTATTGAGAAGAGGTTATGATTAGCCAACGCAAAATTGACTTCAAATTACACGTGATTTGATTATTAGCTACTCTAAAATTCACTTCTAAACTCTACAAAAATTTATGAATGTGAATTCAGAAAAGGTTGTCACGGAGCGAAAGTGTGGCGGAGTGGAGGATGTGACCGGATGCACATTGTATAATTCAAGAATTAACCGAAAGGTCAGTGCCGTGTAGCTCACGGTGTTTGATTGGTATTTTTTCAAGTAAGTTAACATTCATGTTTTGAAATTGCGTACGAGACTGCTAAGTTTTAGCAAGAGTATCCTTAGAAAAAAGTATGACTTGACTGCGATTACTTAACCTGACATGGCACCGTTTCCTTAGATGAAAACAAAATCGTTCCCGCGTTGTCATCTATCTCCAGCAGACCATAGGCTACATTGCAACTATTTTATTACAAGGAAGTGGTGAGAAAGGGCTGTGTCCCTCGTCAATGATTCACTTTCAGCTAAACTATGAGTTCTCAGCACAAATAACTCGAGTATCTATACTTCTCTTGCACGTTGAAGTTTGACAACCAGAAACACCTGCGTATAGATAAAAGGTCTGGTGGCGTAGAAATTCCAAATAAAACAAGACATTACATGCAAACACTTTGTAAAAAGTTTTTAAATCTTGTCGTCATCGCTGTTGTAAATGGGTGTGGCGCCATGTTAGAGGAGCTCTGCGACACACATGATTGATCTAATCCACGTTCGATGGTTTGATCCTGCGCTCAAGCCTCACAAAGCATTCCATACCTGTGGGATCGTTACATTGGTACCAGATCTGTCTGGGAGGATAAATAGCCTGACCCGATCCATCAGTAGGACACTACGATTTATTGTAGAGGTCAGATATGCATTTAATCACCTCAAATGAAGCTAAAAATCAAAAACGAATGCATGGCGGATCCTTCAGGGATTGATGAACGCCGGGAGCTCCATCATTTATCCTTTAATCGCTATTATGGCGCCTCTAAAGCTGAGTCTAGTGGCTGTAAGCGGATAGTCCCATATGAGCTGTGTATTTAGGTCCGTCACCTCCTATCAAAGGACCAATCCTCAGGAGCTGTTCGACGCGGAACATCTTCACTCTTCGTGGAAGTGAGTATCCAATATCTTTTTACTATCCATCCATAGGAAGAAAAACGACGATAACTGAAAATCCTAGATGAGAAGAGTTTTTCCTAAAATATTTCTTTGAAATGGTTCCTCAAAACTAGACACAAATCGTTCCCTCAGAATAGAAATCTTCCAGGTGTGCAGCGAATCATGTCCGGGCGGAGAGTGTTTGAGTACAGCGCGAAAAATGACTGTGCTCTGCGTATCTATTACGTTGCTACTGCTACTGTTACAGTACTTTTGAAGGACTTCCAAGAAACTGCGGTACGGGATCGGCTGATGATTGAATGCTATATATCAAAGCGTATTAACGATTACGTTCGTGATTGATGAGGTTTCTTACATTGCACACACTAGCTTACATCAATATACTGACAGACAGTGTTTAATTTAGCCTTTTTTGACAATATGGTGAAATGTTAAACGGTTCCATTTCTGTGATTCACTAGTCAAACAACTTATTCATGTCTTCGTTTGTTTTCCTCCACTACATCTTATTACTTGATCACACAGTAAGTCCCACTGAAAAAAGCCTTGAGTTTTGTCAAAAGCATTGTCTTTTCCTTGTGGTAGCGTTGTAACAATTCAGTTCATCCATATATTGTACGTGGTGGGTCATCGCTTTCGACTCCAGGCCGTTGATGACAGGATGTGATAGAAGCCTCGTTCGAAGTCAAATAAAATAGGGTAGAGGATGTTTTGTCAATTTTGGGATGAATAACAGCTACAGCAATGGTATTGATCAAGTAAATCCATAAAATTTTACATACCAGGATGAGAGAGCTCTAAGTGGGGTTGTACGAGAAAGGCGCTAACCTTTGACTTTCAGCTTCTTCCAATTTAACAGTTTCCTCGCAACGTTTTTATAAGCTTCCTTTTGCAAATCTTTGCATAAATTAGCAGCAAGTGATTTCTAGTTCCACAATTGCTGGAATAATATTGTGAAGGGCGACCGTAGTGCAGTGTACAGATGTCTTGCGACACTTACGTGGTAATTTATCTAAGCGCGAGCCCTAAGCTCAACGAACTTTCCAATCCTTCCATGTTGGCAAATTTGTACCAGACTTGTCTGGAGGGATGACATCACTGAGCAGATACATTGGTAGACGACCGCGAGTCATCAGGCCAAATATGCATTCATTCATCCTTTCCGATGCTCAGTGAAGTTGAATGCACGGCGCACTTCTCAGGGATTGATCAGTATCGAAAATTTTATCGTTGTTCTTCAGTATTAAATTGATAGATCATAAGAATGTCAGTGATAAACATTTTGCTAAGGTACTGTTCATATTGGAAACTCTGAGTGTTGGTTAACTTTAAGGTGAAATGGCTCCCCACCATGGGGGTTCACATTCACCAATGTGCTATCTGGCGTAGCTCTCTTCTATAGGTATACAGAAACTCGTACTGGTTTGTTAAGTAGAGCTAAATCTTTCATATTTTATCTATATTCGGACCAACTCAAATTTGTCTTCCTAAGATGTTCAATTTTACAGCATAGTTTTCGATCCCATCATTCATTCGTTGGCATTCACTGCTGTTATTTTGCCATTTGGTTTTCAATATTTGTTATTGTCTCATGATGAACCTTAGATTCTTTTTACTAATACTTACTGAATTTAGGTTGTTGATGCAAATCACTGCCACTTATTTTTTGCTTGAGTTTGTTTCTTTATTAACATTTTTGTGAAATGAATTTTCTGACATGACATAATTTTCACCGTATTTTTCATCTGCATATCACATCATTTCTAAGATCACGATAAATTACCGTATGTTGTACAAATGTATAGCTTCACTTAGATCGGAAAAATGTGACAATGTAGCCCCATTCCTGATTTTCAAACGTGATTCGCGGTTCAAGTGTATCTCCCAAATGATTTCCACACCTCACCGTTGTTGGGTGGTGTTTTTGAGTGTTCAAAAAACGTTCCGTACTTCCATTTATAAACTTAGCAAAAAGTGAGCTTACGCCACAGCAAATTCGTCATAAACGAAAAAATGAATCTCTCGAGTCTGATGCATTTTTCTTTAATACTTGAATGGACCGTCTTAACAGATAGTGTAGGCCCCAGCATATTTTTCATTTAAGCCAGATGATCATTTTTTGAGTCACGCATGTGGTTTTTATAGAGTAACTTGAAGATCCCGACACATTTGTTTTGATCTTGACAGCCTCATCAGTCAATTTCCATTTATATTAGACCTTTTTTGAGACCTCGCATGAAAAAAATATATGATCTGATTGATTTCGACCTTTCAGCCTCATCAGTAGGTGCCTGTCGTTTGAACCAATTTCGATTTGTTATCTCTGCAGTGTGAAGTCATTTTTTCACCTTGCGAAATCAATGTCATATCTTCGTCGTCATCTCCTTTCTATGTAGGGGATATATTTCCTTACAAGGAATTCGCTCAAGGGAAAGGTACTGTGCTACTGATGAAGTTGAAAGGCCGAAACACGCGTCTAGCACTTTAAAAGTGTCGTAACAGACGTCATTGAATGGCTTGAAATATAATATCAAATTTCCACTGACTTCTCCTTCGCTTAGTAGTCGTTCCAAGTGATGGTCTGTGTTGAACATGGGCGCAAGGCTCATTCCGCAATCCTGGACTTGATACCATCTGCGGATACAGATGACGACGTCAGCCACGAACGCAATCGCTCATCGTTTAGGTGTTTGTCTAAGACGCTCGTATTCTATTGAAGTCTGTAACTGTCTTTTTCGTCCTCCTGTTGTCTGTTCTTCTTATTATGTAACCGACTCATTTGTTTTCAATATTGATATATGTATTTCTGGACCTCGAAAATGGAGTATTTATAAGAGATCTGAACTTCACAAGCCAGCTAGACGTGATCAGCGGCTAAATTTCGGAAGACTTCATTCGAATGCTTTGTGAATGGTACGCAGATTTATTCAATGACTTGAAGTATTAATACCTTTCTGCTACATAACATGGCGCCCGGAGAGCTGTTGAATCGAAAAGTTGACCACGGATTTTTTAGACATAGTTTCGCGGTGGTTCCCTTGAGAGGCGCAAATAAGGTTCATGTTGCTTCTTTTTTCCTGTCAAATTTCTTGTTCATGTCGTTCTCTGTGTTCATTTAACGCTCAAAGTACACGTGCGAGATGGTATCTATAGTCACAAAAGTATCCAGTTTAGTTTGTATACCTTCGCATCATAGATTTTCCATCAACTTGGCCTCCATCCTGTTTATGAGTGGTCCAATCATTTTTCCCGTCTTGTCTAGTTCATTGAGCATCCATCGTCTCTGCTTCACTGCTAGTTTTCACAAAGATGACGGTGTCAACCGCAAAACGAAGCCTTTACAGGAGTTTTCTATCCATACGTATGTTCTCTACTTTTCATTCGAGCGACATTAACAATGGGTGAGTGTGCGGAACCAAACAGATATGGCAAAATAATGTCGCCTTAGTGAGCTCTTCTATCCTATATGGGTATGATGAGAGATCGATTAAAAAAGTTGTATTTTATGCTGCAGTTCCAATACAGTCAGATATTAGTTCCGATAACAGTCAGTTAGCATGGGGACGAGTCAGCGCTGATTAATGAGGCTGATAGAATTGCATTTGTTCGATGCTTTCAGACACTATGTCATGGTCAATAAAGGCTATCACAGATAATGCACCGCGATGACCCGTGGCATGATTCAAGTAAAGCCATGAAGCAGAATCCCTGTCGGAATCTTGCTTTTTTAACTAGTTGTGCTTCATTTAAGATATTCAACATGCGCAGGAAGATAATCTTTGTGAATATCTTGTAGAGATCACTATGCAAACATACTGGATGATGGTTACAAAAATTCTGTCGTTAGCTTTTTTTTTGCATAGAATGTCAGTACGCGACGCTTTCCATTGGTCCCGAATTTTTCCTTTCTGGAGACAATATTGATCACTTCGTCGTTCAACGAGGCGCATTACAGAACATGATAATTAAAAATATCTTAATAGAACTTTGCTAGAATAAGCCATTTCTGCGCTACTTTCACCTTTACCTACATACATCCTCCTCAAGAAATATTCCAGAATTTCCATTTATTATCAGCTTTTGGACACTATGGTGTAATATAAAACGTTTTCATTGGGCTCTATGAGTCAGCCCTCATTGACAGACCACTGACATGCGTGACTCAAAAGTGATTGCAAGGCATATTAAATTTTGAGCTGTGGTCTTAAGAAAACACTCGAAACGAAGGCTGTGACATTGAACATACTAGCCACGAGCAATCGAGTGTACAACACTTTGTGTTTGGTGAGTTTTTCACTGGACATAGAGTGCAAAGCGTTCGTCGTTGCTAACTCTTAGTGTAGGGACTGGAGCACCCACAGAGACTAGCAAAAGATGAGAAAGGGTAACTGCCCGACTGACGAGATTGCAAGATCGAAACACGTGTATCGGGCTCTATAAGTCAGCCCTCATTGACAGACCACTGGCTTACGTGGCTCAAAAATGATTGCAAGGCATAAAACGTTTTTACATCTTCGATTCACTAATCAAACGGCTTAATCTGATAATGTTTTAGGAGCCTTTCATGAGGTCTGCTATGGGGCACTTTATACAGTGCAATACACGTGTTCCGGCCTTCCAGCCTCGTCAGATGAACGGCGCCTTTTCTTTCAGTAAGCTCATCGGGGATCTACCCTTACATAGAGGAGGAGACGACGAACTTTTCACATTCAACGTACAGTGAAACGATCACCGCGATGTTCTTTCAGAGTGTTTCATTGTGGAATGCATGCGTAACAGACCTCACGAAAGGCTCAAAAGACATGGTCAGATTAGATTGCTCTTGAGCGAAGTCTCAAGATGGTCTATTGTATTCATTGATTCAAACGGTTTTTTCATGTTTGAAGAAACTCTTTTCTTTTCTTTTCCTCTACTAAATTTTACTAGTTGACCACAGAAATATGTTCTCCCATTTCTACACAAATACTAGTCGTGAAGACAAGAAAGTTGAAAACTCCTCAGTTTTTGCGTTGTAGCAGCATTGCATTGATTTTGATTCGTGCACTTTTACTAATTTGATGGGTCGCTGCCTCCAACTGAAGGATACAATGACGAAATGTGTCATAGCTCCCTAACGATTCCAACCGAAATAAACAGAGAATGTTTTACAGGCGTTCTCGGGAATAACCACACATTCACCTCGTTGGTCAAGTCGATTTATGAAGTGACGTATGTGGTCTTGGAAGACTTACAAAATGACATTGTCTTAATGAGATTTAGCTATTAACTGAGCCTTTTACTGCACATGTATGCATAAATACATCGGTTGGAGCGCCCTTTATGTTCTTGGTCAAAAATAAAGAGAAATAAAAATAGCTAACTGAAGACTTCGAAGTAGGACAGTTGCCATCTACCGAAACAAAGTATTGGTACGATGATTATTTCTGTTTAAGAAACTTTAATTGAGCATGTACCAATTCAGAGTGAATTTTTCAGTGAATTGAGGGTTATCGGACGTGTTTTTTGTGCGTTTACCACACAACAGTCAGGTTCCGTATTTTTGTTATTATGTGCTACCTTCCAAGTTCTATAAACCTTATCAATTTTTTTTTCCAGTTTGAAGAGTACCAGATTAAAGTAGATGAAATCACGAAAAATTGTACCAAGCATTGAAAGTTGATGTAAAGTTATTTCAAGCAGGGAAATTACAAATTTTATCATTTCTGCTCTGTTCAATCTCACATGCAAAAACTTTC
The DNA here is from genome assembly GCA_019055375.1 of Parelaphostrongylus tenuis. NCBI lineage: Eukaryota > Metazoa > Nematoda > Chromadorea > Rhabditida > Metastrongylidae > Parelaphostrongylus > Parelaphostrongylus tenuis. Next base: position 63,761 of record JAHQIW010006679.1, read on the forward strand.
AGCTGACTGTTTTAGTCGGAATTCACGCTTAGTTGGTGATTGGGCCTATGATACCACAGTGTGTAAACAACCATTCCAAACGTTTAAAACACATTGACGAACGCTTGTCTTGAATAACAGGTCGAAAAATTTTTGAATTTCACAGATGTTTTTGCTAAAAAAAGCGATTTGCATTCAAGCGAATTGCACTTTCTACTATCTTGCTACCAGTCTGTGCAACCAGTTGTTATTGCAAAAGCGTTTCGAAAGTAGTTATCATTACCGGTGAACAGTTTCGAATATCGAATGCAATCCGATATGTCAACAGAGCCACAAGTTATCAGCACTAACCCTTTCGATAAGTTTCGCTCATCGCGGATTTTCGAAAATGGTATTGTCATCGCTCTGGCATGTATATAAAGAGACGGAAAGCTCATTGATATATCATTGTCGCCATTCTCTCCACCAACTATGACCGAAGCCAATTCTGAATCGAAAACCGTCCAATTCAAGCTGCACCGCGAAAGTACACAAAGATTCAACGTCGACTACAAGGAGAAGGACGACCTCTATCGCACATTCCTGAGAAAGATTGACGAACTGAGTACTCCACCTCAAGCTGTGTACTTTGTAGACAGCAACGGCGATGGCATTTTCATCAACAACGCCGACACTCTATTTGGTATAGTGAAAGACTCTCCGAAGCAAAGAGTTACGGTACATGTTGAAGATGATTGCTCATATTCATCCTCCGATTCTGCTGAACATATACATGGACCGTCAGAACTAAAACGAAAGGTGAGAGATCACCACCGCAGTGGCTCTAAAATTCGTGATTGCTCTTGTCTAAGGAACTATTTCTGGCATTGGTATTTTTCTTGGGCACGTTTCTGGCGCTTTCAAGGATTTTATCCAAAATTTTCGCACGACTTCTGTCCTTACTACGATCGGCCGCTATCATTCGGTTTTTTTGGACCACGCCGTTTCTCTGTGGATCCGCGATTCGCTGAAAGTCACGAGAGCATGAGTGTATTCGAGCACTACTTTGACCCGCCGCATCCGTTCAGCTCTTTCAAACCGGCCAAGTGCTCTGGAGCTGGAGTCGGACATCACGATCAGAGGCATAACTTTGATTTTATCTACGATCAGGCATCACCGTTCAACCCACCCAAGCCATTGTGTTTCCCACTGGGACCGCATTCGGGATATGGGCCGTTTTGTGGAATGGGACGTGGTCGTGGTGGACTCCAACGTGGAGGGATGCGAGGCGGGCTTAGTCGTGGCTTTTAAAGTTTCATATAGATTATTACTTCACATCCAATATCATGTTAAATAACGGCATCTATTGTAATCATTACTAATTTCAAATAATGAATCATCTGTGTGTCGTCTCGACATTTCGTTACATCTAGTATAGCATTATAAACCTTCAAATTCCACCTTTGTTGTGAATCATTTATTGAAATACTGATAATGAAGAATTAGAAATATTTCTTCGAACAAGGAATGAAATTTATGCAGTGTGAAAAAGGAAGGAAATAAACAAATTCATTCAATGCCTTCTTACTGAACCAGTTTCTTGAGTTTGAACTGCTAATAGTAAATTCAAATTTAACGCTATGGGAAAAATACTATTCATTCAAAGAATGGTGTCGGTTGAATTCCGCTCCGGCTCAGCGTCCCCTCACCTAACAATGTGGGGAAACTGACACAAAATCTCTCTGCACTCAATTCACCCCATCCAAGTCTAGCACAGATACCCCAAAACTTGATGGAGAATCGTCTTAATCAGCTTTCAACAACAACGTGACAAAAGGAAAATCCTTGAATAGCAGGCAAACGCAGAAGTAAAAGTCAAAAGGCGCACAGCAGATGTAAAGACAAGTAGTTCAAAATAAAGGGCTAAACTAAAAATGAAAGTAATTCATTCACCAAGAAATTTTTATTTAACCGCCCTTTTGGCGGGAGCATGATGTCATAATTTTATATTCACTAATATAGAAAGATACAATACCTTGAACCTCAAACGGCAATCAAACTCGCATCTCACTCTTTTAGAGACCCGTGCTAACCAGTTACACTACCAAGTTTTTTGTTCTGCTATCACTCCTGCGATACAAACAATCAATAAGTCAGCAACTAACCGTCAACAGTTTGTTCTAATAAGTTTATATCGCCATGAAACACAGTTGCACTGACAGATATTATACTACGCAATCAATCAGAATTCTGTATTTCAGTGATCTTCTAGCGGTGGTATGATGTTATATTAGATCCATGGAAAAGCAATGGCGATTTCACACCTTGAAATGTTGAATCATTATAAGTAGGCATAAACATATCTTTATTAATCGATGTACGAACTATTACAATCAACATATAATTGCCAACAAGAATCAAGTTGTTTCATATTTACAGCATACTAATCGGTATCGACCTCAGAATTCGACGAACTCTTGGAATTCACTATCTGCATTCTATTGATTGTCGAAGCAATTCCCTGCAAGGAACTGTTGAAATGCTTGAAGAGTAGTCGGTGGGAGCGGGTCCGACGGATATGGAGGATGAAGCAAAATTCTGCATCTCAATTCGCTGAACTTTTGAAGGGCTTGTAAAGTGACGTGTGGATGTCGGCCGGCTACAATCACATCGCATTTACTTTTGCCCCAACCTTTTCCACTTTTTCACTTTGGTTCAGTCGGCGAGCAACCATAGGATGGTCAAAGTTGAAATTCTATGTAACATCTCGAGTATCCATAGAGGATTACTTCGATGATTGTTCTCATTTGATGTAGAGTGATGTCCGAAACTTCGCGTCAAGCGGTGCTATAACCCGCACCTCACTCTATCCTGGAGCGCGTGCTCTATCCGTCACACTGCTGACGCCCATTTTGCACACCAATCTTTTTACGCTACAGCCCATCTATCTCTCAGCCGCCAGCATCAACGGCCTGGCCCAGGTAGTCGGTCTTGACATTGAACCCGGTCATGGTGACAGATATTGGGTACAAAAAAGCGAAAAAGATCAAGGATCAAAGATCAAGACCCCGATAGAGTGAGGTGCGTTTGCACATCACTTCACATTAATGGGTATATTTTAAACATCTACCATCGCTAAATGCGGTTAAATAAAAAGAATTTCATTTCTTCTCATTTGGTCGTTGTCAATTTTTCCTGGCGGGCCACTACGCCCTCATCTTCAAGGCTCTCGCCTTCTGTACGAAACTTCTTGAACGACGGTTACACTGTATGTACGTCATCAGTTTCTGGGCTAAATGCGTTGTTGATGGTCCGAGCTGTCTCTTTGTTGCTTTACGAGACATTTTGAGCTCACAGTATTCAATCGCATCTTTTAAACTTGTCTGGGAATAATCACGGATTGCTACACCAACAATTTCTGATAAGAGATTGCACAGGTCGAATATGTATACGGTCTTTTTATGAGTATATACTGGAATCAAGTACACACGGGTGGAAATCATAGCAGGTAGTTTTTAATGCACTCAAGTATAGCGTAAAACCCTAACCCTAAATTTCATTACTTAAACTGCTTTTGTACAGGGCAGCACTAGCGATATAGCAGCGAGTGCCTGCAAATAGAGTAAAAAATGTAAAAACCACGTAATTGAATCTCTGAGCCTTTTTGAGTTCGTTCACCTAGCTAACCTGTTGAACAGCTTCAGATCAGAAAACAAGCGCAGACAAGTGGAGAATTTAGAGACATTCATTCAAATAATGAGCTGATCAATGAAATGTTATAGTTTGATGTCAATTACCTCTAGGCTTCTTCTTCCAAAACAATGTGAACAAAAATGCGCAGCTATTTTGATTGATGCGTAATTGACATTTTCAATAGTTTGCATACAATTGTATATCATTTATATAAATTTATTTTGAAAATTGATACCATTCCGACAACGTCTCCAAATATAACTCATTAAATAGATATTTTTGCTGAGAATCCACATCTTCATCAGGTATGATCATCGTTGTACGTACAGCATTAATCGTTGGAAAACACCATGCGGTAGTAGGCTAAAATTCTAATATTACATGAATGAATGATATTCCTGAGCATATTTTCACCTATATATTTTGGACGTTTGATTGAGAGGTGGTTATAGGGGTTTTTGGACACGCATTTTGTAACTAGTACGTTCGTGCGCCACGTAGCTCAAATAGATGCCAATTTGATAAACACGTGTAAACTTTTTGAATCTACACATCCTCATTAGCGGAAGAAAGATTTATTTATCAACTATGATTCAAATTACTTTATTTCACTTTTATTGCTGAAAATTTTCTTGCCGAACTTTGCTACGCACACAGATTTTATGGACTTTTCTTAGCAGATAAAATTGTATTGGTTGTTCTTTGACCATCCGGGTGGTTCCCATGTTCACGCCGTTTGACCCAAGCTTACAAAGTACTGGTAAGATCGTTTTTCTTTCAGTATGCTAACACTCTCTGTAAGTTCTTGGTGCATCACTCCAGCACAATCATTAGTTGAATTGCGAAGTTCGACAATTCCATAAGAAACTCTAGGCGAAAATGATCCAACCCTATGTTGAGGCGAATTTCGGTAAAGTAGATAGCTATCACTCGCAGAAAAAGACTGATAAAAGCTCAAATGGGAAATGTCGCTCACGTTCATAATACGTATGAGAACGTTTGAGCAGCTTTATTACATGAATAATATCAATGAATACTTTCACAAGAGTCTTGAGTCTCTTCAAAAAAATTTACGTCGCAGGAGGGTAGAGTTGCGTAGATAAACGTACCGAGTGAGCCTGTAGCCCCATAATCTTCGTTGCTCTTTGATACGACAAAGCACTTTATAGCTTTCAGTTTATTAATCAGCTTCTTTGAAAAGGTCGTCACAATATTTCATTATTGAATGGCGCAAAAAATGAAGCAATCTTGAAAATTCCACATTCACAGTAACTTGGAGAATGGAGTGAGGCCGTATGCCGATCCATTACTTTGCGCACCTTCCTATCTCAAACCGTCCTAATTTCGACTCAAATTAGGCATCATCTACTTCAGTGGTCAATGTTCTCTTATGGGGCGCCGTGGCCGAGTGATTGTGATGCTCGTAACGGCGCTCGTGGGGCCAAACCCCCCTCGTCAACACTCTTCAGCAGTTAACAACGAGCGCGCTATGGTACGCCACAGCAAGGTCATTCTGGGGCATGCAGGGAAACGTTCTTAACCAGTATTCTACGAAGTTAAAAAAAAAGAAAAATGATTGAATGCTAGAAGTATTGGGATCCGCACAGTGAAGAAAAAGCATTGCGAAGATTATAATGTTCTCTTATCACTGACTTATTGAACCGATTACCGAAGAAGAATACTTCGATGTTATTTCTCACTGACAAAGAATTTTGATGTCATCCTGATCTTCCAATGTAAAAATTGAAGCTTATGACGTATTCTTTATTTGAGCCATGACTAGAATGATCTGTCAACAACTTTACATCCTACACTATAGCGTTAACCCAACAACCGCATAAATTTGATCAACAGAATTGCGGTAACATTGGAACTGAAACGAACCCCTTTGCTGCATACACTAGATAGGCCTTCCTCGGCAGCATTACTATTCTCTTCTTGACGAGGATTGCATGCACAATTTCTTCTGCAACATCATCAGGTGAAAGTGTTATCGTAGAAGGTGGTAACCTGAAATACATTCCATAGATCAGTGATCTTTTACCAGATCTGCTAGTTAAAAGGGATATTGCGTAATCAGATGTCTGGATGCGCGCCTCACTTTATGGTAAAAGATCGGAGAATTAATCGCAGATCAAAAGCGACATGTACCTTCTCATGAATGCGCGCGATTTACGTACTGAGTTTCTAGTCACTTATGCACTGAAACCACTTATACTTTTTGTGTACGTATAATTATATTCACGTATGTGCTTAGAAGTATATCTTCGGTGTAAACGCATTGTTGATTTCGCACAAAACGTGTAACCGAGTGATTCAGTAGTATAATATCTAAACGCATTGTCGATTTTGCTAAAAACGTGCTTAAAAACGTGAGTGATTCAATAGTATATTGAATGTCATTTTGAGTTAGTTTTCCACATTCAAAAGATAACTATACAGCAGCACAGAAATGATCTAACCATGGGATGCTCTTGCCTCAGCAACAGTCTTATACTTTTCGTACCTTTTGGGCCAGTAAAATGTTCCAGGCAGTTTTAATGCTCAACGTCGTTAGTTTAGTGCGACTAGAGATAATAGAGACAATTTGAACTTGAGAGGCTAGGGAGAAAAGTATTCAACACTGATAAACCGTCTATTAATTCTACATGCAACTGGCTGTTCGTAGCACCCTAAAGCTGGTTGAATGCATGGTTGGCTGACCTATGCAATAACTTGCGGTGGCTTGCTAACATAACTGCATTTTATTAGAACTACAGAAATCCTGAAATACGAGCAAAACGCGGAATCTGATGCATGTGTAATGACATGAACTGCAACAAGACCTTTACAAGGCAGGATCTCGTTAGGCGTAGTGCGAGCGCTACAAGGAAGCCTATACTCGACGTTTGAGCACATACATAGAGCTCCAGGTTTTGCTAACATCTTGCTATTTCTGTGGTCATACTTGCATCGCATCGTGCCGTTAAATATGATTTAGGCAGAAAGTAGAAGTTAACACTAGGTTTTCATAGTAGTTTATCCTCTCGGAGTGATCTAAATTCAATTAGCCGCATTTACCGAGATAGAAGGCGTGGTATGCCTGCAGGTAGAACCAATTTCATGTATGCCTCTCAGGACGCGTTGAACCACAGAATCATATGAGTCCTTTCTAACTTAATATAGCACTGAAATCCCCGCGAATACGCTAAAATTCTCATGAAAGGCGCTTTTTTGATTGATAGAGGACTTCAAGGTGTATGGGTCAAGGTATGGACAAGGTAATATGGCAATGCTATAGAAGAGACTTTGCTTATCAATCTAGGAGATTGATCATACTGATGAAATCAGGACGTTCCATAAGTTTTGGTATTAGAGCAATAAACACCAAATATATTAACTAGAAGTGATTTAAACTGCATAATTTTAGCATCATTCAATCGCGCATTTTTTGCGAAAATTTATTTATAACTCGTATGTACTGCGTTGAGATGGAACTGTGCGAAGAAATTCGCTTACTAGTCATGCAGGAACGGCGCCCAGGGAATACTGCTTTTGAAGCGGCGCGCAAGATCATTGAAGCTTCCTGTGGACGTCCTATTGAGACTAATCTTGCAGACCGCTCCCTCGAACACTGAAGTTTGCTAACTATCTTTCTGCAACAGTATCAATGGTCAAGTTCTATCAGTCTTGCGCGCCGCTTCATTAGCACTTTCCCTACGTGCCATTTGTACGTGAGTCTCAAGCGAATTTGTTCCAAGTCAGCTCCACCTTAGAGCAAGTACAGGCAAGTTGAACACCAAAATGTTCGCAAGAGGATGTTCAGCTGAAAGACCCAAAATCATGCAGTTTTAATCAATTCTAAGTAATAAATTTGGTGTTTACTGCTTTAGTGCCAAAACTTATGGAGCGACCTAGTACTCTGAGTTGAAAGCGTAATGAAGCTGATGCTGTCTTATTCCATTTCTTGCACTCAAACATTTCATAAGACTGTTGTGTTCCATTGTAATGAGTTGAAGTGGAATAATTTCACTACGAGTCAAATCACCGATTTCTGAGTTCGTCTAGAACGATTTACTTTCATTTTTTTTCAAAAAAGTAGTTCTTCACGCTTAAGAGATTAGTGGGAAGTGTGTGCATCAAAACTAATACGCATAGTCCACAATGCCCAACAACGTACACTTTCAAACCAACTCTGCTGGTTGCGAAAGTTTTGATAAAAAATGTGGACACAAGAATAACTTTTTTTGGGAAAAAAAGTGTATTATATCAAAAATTTACGACATGGAGGGCAGGTGTGAAAACAAAGGATGATGCAGCACACGAGTATTATCTAGTTTTTTCATTGATGATAAAGATAAAATTGCGAGAAGTGAATGAGAAGTAGAAGATTCTCAATGAAGAAAGCGTTGATTGTTATAATACCTACGTTACTCCCTTTAGCATTCCTGTCCGAATGTATATAGGGCAAATTGTGGTAAAATGAATATTTTTTCCGTTGAGAAAATGCGTTTCGGTTTCGAGCGCCTCCTAAACTAAATAATCAACGGCGTAGCAATTCAAGTATACAGTATAAGTACTCTTCGAAAAAGAATTCAAAGTCTTACTTGAAATCCGAGTGCACCGAATTTTGATGACGAATACTCCACAATGACTGAAATTTTCTCTATCGAGCAAAAAATAGTACGATGTGTAACTATGAAATTGATCATGGACTTGACCATTGAAAGCTTCGGAAGCGCGTAACAATATGGTTAGAAGTGCCTTACCATGTACGTGTAGCCTTTGAATTCAAAACTAGATTCAGTAACTTTTTATCGCTATGCGCTCCGCAGGTTGGTGCTAGACTTGTTTGTGAAAAGTTTCTCCAGTACGAAAAAATAGGTGAGTATAATATATATATAGTGATAGAGTCTTAGAAATCTTTAAAGGAGTTATCCTGGTATTGAAATAAGATTAAGTTTAATCGTCTGGTCGTGGACAACAACATTCACTAAGAGAACGAAATCTTACGAGTACACCTGGGCCCATACGTCAAATCAAACTTCGTTCATGGTCAAAAGTGCAAATCAATGATCCGGATTAGGATGGTGTTAAGAGAAGAATACATTTAGACGCTATTTGATCAATGGTATGACGATATAACTTTATTTTCAATATTATTGACTGACATACAAACTTTGAACCATGGAAACACACTCTACACCTTTCCACGAATTGCGTGTTTACTACTGCACTACCGGAGCTCCTGTTCTGCTATCACTCTTTCGTGTGTTCAAACTATATAAAGGGTGGTCATAAGGACACTTTAAAAACGCAAGGCTTTTGATTTATCTTATTGTAACTTACTAATTAACTTTATTAATAAATAGTTAAATCTGACACTTTAATCCTACTATTCCTGACATTGAAGAAACGCAAACAATATGACCGGCATCACGTTCGATCATGGTAGGTAGAAACGCCTTTGCCATCTAAACAAATTTGATATAAAAGAGTCCACTTTAGTTAGAGCTTTGTAAATGAACTGGCATTCATTATAATTACCACTGTAATTATTTCAGTAAGCAATGCCACAACTCAATATTGAAACGGCAGGCAAAGCGATCGGTTTTGTGCTGCACATTGATAATTGTCTTGATACCCATAGAATTGCTTACCCTTCGAGTCCATACCATTTTTCTCTATTTGTGTGATATAAACTTCTCTATGGCTTGTCAGCCAGCATATAAGTATTAGATACGATGGCTCTTGGAACGATACTCTCAATCAGTCGTACACAGTATCCTTCAAGTTGTCTAGGTGGAGATGTCTCCAGCTAACATTACCCACAGAAACGTTCACTAGTCATTTCAGCCAAATTTTATTGTTATCATAAAGATATATATATATATATATATATATATATATAAACTACATGGTTATACTATGAACACAGTCTACTCACCCACATATGAGCCATCATATTTACTCGGACCGTTGCCTCAATATCTTCATCGGCTTTTGAAAGGAAACTACCGACAGCTCGTAAAATTCCTGCATTATTAACAAGAATTCTCACTGCTCCAACGTCGGCCATTACTCGTTCTGCTACTGAGTATATCTCCTTCCGATCTGACACATCTACTCGATAAGCATATACCTGCAAATGTACGCTAATAAGTCGAAGATTTGTCAGATACTAACTGAGATTGAAGTCTGTTTTATGAGGTCCAGCTCAGAGAGACCAGTATTCGTCACTTTATACTGTACTATTCGATTATGAGGGGACAAACGAAAAAAGCGATTTCATTTGCAGAAGAGGAATTTTTCATATGAGTGTTAGTAACTATTCGCAAGATGAGACTTCAGTCGGCAGCCCCAAGTAGCCTTTTTTTTTCAAAAAAGTCTTTTTGAAGTTGCTAGAGAAGGAGATTTTTTGCATTGCAGATTCACATTTTTCCCGCCGGACAGGGCTCCTTCTTTAGACTTTTAGCAATCACTTGCTGGAGTGATCGTTTTTGATTCCAACTCTGTGCTTATGTTCTAGAAAGACCATTTCTATGTAACGCATCAAATAAAATAAGCTTAATTTGCATGTGTGAGCAAGAGGGTCTTTGGCCAATTCACGTGCCTGTGCATAAGGCGACCACGTGATCTACTGAAGCAATACTTCCCTACATGTTTGTATTATCGAAAAATTGTGATCATCGCGTCATCGAAAAAGGCCGTCCCACGCGCCGGCACCTGAGTTCCCCAAACATCCCTTGCTCACGCATGCGAATTAAACTTATTTCACCTGCTGCGCTGCAGAGAATTGGTTTTTTAGGATATAAGCAGAGCATTGGAATCAGAAATGATTACTCCATGAATGATTACTGATAGTCCAAGGAAAGAGCTCTGGCTGTGAGAAATATGCTCGTCAGCAACGTCAAAAAGGCTTTTTGAAATATCAGCGACTTGGGCTTAGCCTGAAGCATCAGCTTCCGAATGGTTACTCAGCCTCCTATAAAAATTCCTCTCCAACAAATGAGACCGGTTTTCCATTTGAAGTCATAAGCACAGGGTTCCTTTTTCCTTGCACTGCTTGTTCAGAAAACATGTAGTGCAGTGGTCAGAGGTGTTCTATATTAGACACTTGCTCATTGGCTCGATCATGCATTATTGGATCAGTAAATCTTCCAGCCTTCCGATTGATAGATTTGTACCATACACTTGTTTATAAGAAGGAGATCACTGATTATCATTCGGTAGGCCACCCGCTATTAAATAGGCCAAATATGTATTCTGTTATCTGTACAATGCTTAGAATGGACGAATGTGTGGCATATCCCTCAATGACTGGTCAGTTTAAAGACTTGATTTTTTTAAAACTGCCTCTTCATCTGTGCTAGGGATCGACACGTATCGACTTCAATTATTGGCCCAGAAGTCGAAGATGTCGAAACATTAGCCGAATTTCTTGGTAATAGAGGAACACAGAAATGAAAATCAATGTACTTTAGGTCATTTATAACTTCAAATCAAAAGCAGTGTGATTTCAGAACAAGATATAGAAGCATAGAGGTTTGGCGTTGATTTATGTCTGAAGGAGGCGCTATGTTTTCGACTAAAAACATCATGAAGGTGGGTGAATACATTATCTGAGTATTAGAATAATTTTGAAGGTCTACTAAACGTATAAGTTAAAGTCTTCATTGTCTTGAACAAGGCGGCAGCAGTCTCTTAAAAATGAAAAATGTAGAAAGCCTAGATGACACTAGGTCACAGGGTCGAGCCAACGATACAATCTATGTGTACTGTGGGGCATGGTCTAACCATTGCATTACATGACCATCAAGCATAAATTTATTGATAAAAGATGATTATTTGTCATCCAAACCGAATTTGAAAGTCCGTAGTCTTGTACGCCAGATATTACCAAATCGGCTGATGCAGGATAGCTCTTCGCCACAGGAGCAAATAAAGAAATTCGTCGACAATCGCTGAAGGACAGTCCTATATCGTGGAGAACTGCCGTATGATGCCTGGGTCACACCGGAGACTTGTGTAAAACACAACGTCTATGGCGCTACGTTTTGCGTGCAGTTATCCGCTCTACTCGATTCCTCTCGGTGCAACGGCTACGACAACTGAAATCGTGCAAACAGCAGCTGCTGTGGGCATTTCTTTGAATCATTATGGCTCTGATAAAGGCGAGAACGCCATTACGCTAGCCAAAGTTAAGAATAGTAGAAAATCTCGTGTAAGCTACATCAGTAAGAGAGGATTATGATATCTCCAGAGAGCTCACGAAGAATCGCTCTGTACTGAGCAAGGACGCCCATTGTTTAGAGCTTTTTCGACAGCTTAATTCAACTGAATCAAAGTTTTTTTCTAATTCATGGGTGAGAAGGGGCATTACTCAAACTCTCGCGAAACTTCAATGGGGCCTTGTCATCGTGTGGGTGTGATTAATAGCACTGAATCGCTTCGAAAACCCCATTTACTCGCATGACCTTCGACCTTCATTCAGTGTTCAGTCAAACTTGTTTAGTGTCATTCAAGTGAAGAGTTTATGGGCAACAAATTGCGTGATAGTTGGCGGTGTCACAAAGGTCTACCTTTCATGAAACCTCGTTTTTTGATAAGTAGCGTTTAAGAGACGAGCAGTATGCTTATGAAAACGGGCGAGATGTTCCACAGGTTTTCAGGCTTCTTGTCCAGATCAGGTGTTATTCAATTCACCGACGGTATAGCATGGAATTTTCGAAAAAAGAGTTGGCGAGAAGATAGATCCGTTACAGTGTTTCACAAAATGCTAAGAAGACATTACTGTTGTCGGTATAATAGTCTTGGATAGTTTTCATTGCCGATCTAGAAGCTGAACTGTTCCATCAGAGCGTTGAAATACAGCCATTTGATTTTACCGTCGGCGGAGCTTCGGTCGGCTTTGTGCATGCTTTTCCCAGCTTCTGCTGCTTCAGTCATAACTGCTGCTTTTCTGCTTTTGAGATTTTCGTCTCTTCACTCCTGTTCTGTAGGTTCAAGCATAAGTTGGTGGCTGTTTACAGTTTGTACAAAAGAATGATGATTATTTTCTATCTATCCACATCTTTTAGTAAAAATGCATCTTTTGCTCTTTGCAAAGCCTTAGTAATCAATCAAGATCTTAACTCTAGAGAATTTCGATATGAACTTTTGTTTACAAATTAAATTTTGATTGCATTGTGACGGTAAAAATAAATTTATACGCCGCAGATAAGCATCAATCGCTATGCAAAACTTTTTCCAAACTTTCATTAACCTTTGATAGCACAAATTTCGACGATTTCAACGGTATACTTGATTTTCAAGAACGACTCTTTTTTTGCACTGTAACATGAAAAATAAAGTTGCATATCTCACGCGGCATGCATTCTTTGCTTTGATATGTGGATGCGAGTTCGCAACATTGACGTCAATAACTGCGCTTTCGGAACATCACGCATACCCTAGCCGATAGAGGCACACCGAGTGCGAAATTAATGTCCGTTTGTCTACAGCAACGGATTATGGAGTCCTTTTGAAAAACCAAATACACCATTGATATTGTCAAGATTTGTGGTATTCAACAGTTACTGAAAATTCGAAAACAAGGCTCGTTCAGTAAAAAAAAATGCTTGAGTGTGAAACACAGTTAATTTTTACTGTCACAGCGCTGTAAAAAACGCCATTTTGATAAAGTAGATTGCCATAGCTCCCAAGATTCAATTTGTAAAATAATACTGAAACCTTGAAAAAAGTAATAATTACGTTTTTACCAAGGAGCATGAACAGGGTGAGGTGAAACGGGTCTTTTCACTGGACAAACACTTTACATGAGAGGAGAGTGTTAGTAATAATACGAAAGTTTGAATCTCAGCTACTATGCTACGCGGCCGTTTTCTGGAAACTTTTTTTTGCAATGGTGCAAAATTTGTAAGAAAATTTTGTTTCACATCGGCAGCGTAATTTTGCTATAACTTCGCTGGAAGCACGAAATCTATATCAACGTGCAGAGAAAATTCCATGCTATCAGAGACATAGGTTTTATCCGGAATTCGTTCGAAACGTAGAAAAAGTTTCTAATCGATTGACAAAAATCGCACCTCAAATGTAACGCGCCAACGTATTTCGATGATTGATGGTGGGCGCCATATGGAATCTACGGCCACCAGAAAGCCCAACAGTAAATTAGCCGGTAAATACGAGCACCGAATATATGGAACTCGATCCTATTTTCCCATTCACACTTCAGTGAACGTCTTTCTAGAAAAAAGCATAGCGTTGGAATCGTAGAAACTCGCGCCATCGAATGACTACTAGAATCCAAAGAAAGAGCTCTGCCCTAGGAGAAATATGCGCGTGTGATTTACAAATATTTTCCTTTTGCTGAGGCGTTGTAAACAGACTTTTTCAAAAAGCGGTCACGTAGCGCAGTAAATAGAGATCTAAGCCTTCGAATTTTTTCTCCAACGTGTGCAATCGTTTCATCCTTTCTCACAGTTTAACAGAAAAGAACCTACTGCTTTTCTGAACTTATATATAGTTTGCTGAGATCCGAACATAGAGATTGGGCATCTATCAGTACCTTGTACCTCATCCGAAGGGACAGGTGGTGCTTAATTATTGAAGATGACCTCTAACCCCCCCCCCCCTCCCCTTCCCCTCCATGCACTTTAGAATCGCTTATTGCATGCTTTTGGTCAGTTGACTCGTAGAAACGAATGTATGCCAAACTAACGCATAAAGAACAAAAAATCCGTTCTCCGAATTCACCTGCGTCCCAGGAAAGAAGGGGTCACTTTTAGCTCGTGTTTGACGCGCCACATGGTCTAAAGAGTAAAAGGGCATAAACTCTCCTATGAGAACGGTCCGTGGTCTATGAGAAAGAATCGCGTTGCGTATTGATAAAAATTTTGAGTTACGTGACTACACAAAAGAAAGCAAAAATGCGTATCTTGAACTACCGATTTTTTCACATTTATTCATCGAAGTCTAGCCATCAAGCATCTTTGGCCTTGCGTGTAATTCAATCCTTTGCAAAAGTTTTGACATACTTCTGCACCTAAACTCTCGCAAATCGCTTTCGTCTCTTCATTAGCTCTCTCATCAAGATCCCACAAAACGAGTTTGCAGTTGAGTTTCGCAAGCTTTATCGAAATCTGTCGACCCAAACCATTGCCTGCACCAGTAATCAAAGCGACCTAAAATAAAGAAATTGTCATATTCAAACTGATGGAACCCATGCCCACGTTATAATGAAAGAAAAGCAAAGAAGTATTTTTTCAAGGAATAAATAGCACCATTAGCTACTTAGTAAGTCTTGCGTTCACTAGAGGCGCTTATGACCTTCTAAATGTTCGCTGAATTTGATGTGTAACAGCGCCTTCTGGTTCGCTGCCAACATAAGCCAGGACTCCGGAATCCTATTCACTTATGCGTGACGAAATACTTCTGAGATATCTCTTTCAATGTAGCCTCGGACCGCTTTCAACTATTGTTCAGATGGTGCGCAGTTTTCTGAGGCACAGTTTAACTGGAAAACAATTATGGCATAGAAGGGATAAAATCGAATGCGGGGTCTCCTTATCTTTTCATATACCCTTTCATGTTTTCAATTTATCGCGTCGCTACAATAAATCCTGGCACTCCTATACTTTTGAGAGAATTAAAAAGAGAATTTCTGAGCTATTTTTCGACTTCGGAAGCCCTTTTAGGATGTCCACTGCATATCAAAGCTAGACATATAAACTCATATCTACAAGACGAAGCATTGAACTACTTGAGAGGAAGATGAGGAAAGGAAAAGGAAGAATTTTAATAAAAAATAGCAAGGATAAAATAAGAAGAAAACGAAGAGAAAGAAAGGAAAAAAGGAGGTAAAGACTAGGAAGGAGGAAACAAGAGAGAAGGTGGAGTTGAGTTTCGAAAATTGCAATCCGACTTCAAAATTGGAAAAATTATGACTTTTTCAACGATGACAAGAGTTTTACTCCAGAGACGTTACCAAATATCTTGACCTACTCACCTGTCCGGCAATCTGCTCTGGATCTGGAGAACTAAATGGTAACATCGACACCAGCGAGTCAAGCGCTTTGCGAAATGTGTTCACTGGCATAGGTAGGTAATTCTGGAGAAAAAATCTTTGAACTATTCACAAATTTATGTGAGACTTGGCACGCATGTGAAATAATAGAAAAGCTCCGAAAATGAACTTTTCTGTTTCGTACAGTCTTGGAACGCCTTTAGCATAAGTGACGAGCATCAATTTGCTATTTAATAGAAAAACATAAACTAAAACACAGGTTCTTTCAATTAAAACGCTAATTTATGTTAAACTGAAATTTATTTTTTCCCATTAAAGGGCAGAAATTTTTGAAGAGATCTCTTTTGTTTAAGAAAGACTTTCCACTAAATCATCAAGAATCATTCAAAGCATAAATCTCGGAGAGTTCACGATTCCACCGGCTTTTTGAAAAGGGCTTCTTAAAACGTTCCAGCGCAAAAAATTAATCCATAACATCGACTGTTTCAAAATCTCGTAATAAACATCCAAAATAATTCCAAACAAGAATGTTTTAAGCCTAAACGAGGTTGGTACGCCCAAGGCCATACACCGATGATTCGGAGGTTTCAGCCTCCTTGTCAGTGACCCCCGCCCCACATTGAGCCATGCAATGTAACAAGGAGGGAGGCGTATGTGGTGATGGCATAGTGTACAATGACACTGGTCCATCACCAGTTTTCAGTCGATGGATTTCGACTGGTAGATCGAGGTAATCCATAACATCGACTGTTTTCGAAACCTCGTAATAAACATTCATAAAATACACCAAGGAATGAAAAGTGGTGATGAACCAGTGCCATTGTACATCACCACATACGCCACCCTGTTTGCTACAGTGCAGGGCTTAATGTGGGGCGGGGGTCACTGACGAGGAGGCCGAAACCTCCGAAGCACCGGTGTATGGCACTGGCGTACCAACCTCGTTAGGCTTAAAACATTCTTTTTTGGAATTATTTTGAATGTTCATTACAAGGTTTTGAAAACACTCGATATTATGGATTGATTTTGGTCTACCAGCCAAAATCCATCGATTGAAAAGTGGTGATGGACCAGTGTCATTGTACACTATGCCATCACCACATGCGCCTCCCTCCTTGCTACAATGCAGGGCTTGATGTGGGGCGAGGGTCACTGACGAGGAGGCCGAAACCTCCGAAACACCGGTGTATGGCAAAAAACTATATTTACATGTGTCGCGCATTAGCGCGCTTAAATTTCGCCGAAGAGAGCAGTGGCGCAGTGGTTAGAGGTGATCTGTGCGGCAAACGAGGTCAATTGTTCGATGTCACGCTCATGGAACAGCAAGTCATCCATCCCTTTCGGATTGGTAAATTGGTACCAGACAGGACTCCGACTTGTCTGGGAGGATAAGCAGCATTGACTCGGCACAGCGGGAGGTCATCGCGAGTCATTGTAAAAGCCAGATATGCATTCAGTCACCTCAAACGAAGTTGGAAATTGAAGACGAATGCATGGCGCATCCTTCAGCTATTGATCAACGCTGAGAGCTTCATCCTTTATCCTTTATGTCTCGCTTAACAAAGTTTTATCTCAAACTGTCACTAATCACTTGAAACATTTGATAGCATATATTTTGAAGATTTCAAAATTTAATTATTTTCAAAAAGTCTTCTACAGCTTGTGGTAGCGAAAATACTAGGTTGGGAAGAAAGTACTGGGCACGTTCAAATGGATGAGATAACTCCCACACATATTATGGGAATATTAGAAATTCTCAAAATTGCCTCCTTGGGCCTCCATACATTTTTGAAGTCGCTTGCGAAAATTTCCAGCAATGCTCGCACACGTCTCTACTGTAATTCCGTCCCAATCGCGAATCAGAGTCGTTTTGAGCGCGTTTGCGCTAGTGTAGCGAGCATCCGTGACTTTATCCTTTAGGATGGGCCACACTGAGTATTCCATCGGGTTGAGAAACGGCAAGTTTGACGGCCAGATGTCCTTGCCTCAAAAGCCTGCAAATCGGTGGCAATAGTTGAGCGGGTTGAATGCACAAGAGCCCAGCCCCGCTGAGGCACAGATCCGTCGGCGCCAATGTATGAGTACTGAGGCTTCAGTACGCACCCGTAAAATTTGCTGCTAATAGCTGGCAGTGCTTATATTGACGTTATTTGATGGAGACCAACGGCGTCTTTCCAGTGTCGCAAATGTTAGCGCAGACTATTATAGAACCGGAAAATGATTGCGACTCATGGTTTTAGCTAATGCAAACTTCTGTGACCCTTCTTGCAAAGTTGTCGTCAATTCCGGGGATTGGTAGGTGGATTGTTAATATCTCCTTGGCCGTGAATAGCACCTTCGACAAATGAGCACCAGCGATCAAAAGAATCAGTCGGCCAGCCTTTGAAAGGCGTTCTTCTTCCATCTTCTTGCTTAGAAAGTGAGCACAAGTGATCTTGTATAGCTTCAGCTTATTTCTGAATAATGTTTCAGTCACTCTACTCGCTGCTCCCGAGCTTCCTGAATAATTTTGCGCATCGAACGCTCCAGATTTCGTTGAAGTTGGTCATTGGATCACTTGGATGTTTTCCGGAGTAAAGCGGTATCTGGAAGACCTTTTTGAGAAAGCTTCGCAATTTCTTTAGTCTGCTTAAAACGTTTCATGGCTCTGTGGACACCTGCTGGTTTGAATCCAGTCGATTTTAACAATGTCGGCCATTCTCATTCCCGTTACAACTCAACTACTACGATACGTTGATTTTCACGAGCCATAACTTAAGGACAACTCTAAATAGACAAATGAATAAAACAGTTTCCAGACCATGGTTGAACAAATAGTTTGATAAATTTATGAACTCAAACGAAGGAAGTACTATATCAATGCTAAAACTGACAAATACAAAATTATCAGAAGCTTTTAGGCATCCTGTATAGTGAATTCTTGCTCGAGGTCTCAAAAACAGTCGATTGAAAAACAATTTTCAGTTCTCCAAATATCAAGCTTTTGAACGAATGCTTATTTTTCAATAGAAGTCTCTGCTCAGCAGGAAAAATTTTCTCTAAACAACCTTGTTCTATAACGAAAAAGTACCGTAAAATGTTCATGTGAGATATCAAATTTTGATCGGGCATAAAACTTTAGTCAAAACTGTTAACACATTAACAAAATTGGCAGACATCTGTATCGGCTGCTATTAGCAATCATATATCAACACGATTAGAGTTAGAACATAGCTAAGAGAAAGTCGAAGCGCGAACCTAGATGATGCAATGTGTAACACATGCGCCCTCAGGAGTAATAATCGCGCGTTCGAATCTACCCCACATGCACGCCGCAAGCTTGCCTCACAACTCAGCGATCTTGTGTGATAGAAGGCATATCCAGCCTATATAATGACTGAGCTAGGTATGCCAATGCAGTAGGGCTAATTTTTTTCACACAGAAATAGTATAATTCATAATTATTGGAGGAATAAAGGTCTCTGTTAATCCTCCGTACTCACGATCAAACCAAAGGCAGTGTAGGTATTATATGCAGATTCTGAACACCGCATTGTACGAACCCCATTTTAAAAATTCAAGTCGCTGGGTAAAACATTTTGTTGACAGGGCACTGACAGTTGGCCGTACTTAAGAAGTCATTTGAGACAGGATATTTCCACAAGTTACCTATTCTTAAGTGCTATTGAGATCTAAATGAATGCACCACAATGAATAAAACGCCGAAATTATAACCGCTAAAGATCGACTTAGGTCTTCTAAATGTTTTCAAAGTCAAGGAATAAACATGAAAGGAAAGTGTCTGAAAATAACAAATGATATGACAATATGACACCTTATCTCAGATTGGTTCTCTACTCTGAGTATAGTTCATTTTTCACAATGTGACAACACACAAGCAACCTTTTATCTACGGACGATTGAACAGTTATAAGGCTCAAAACAGCCATAGAGTATCAAATGATATTGTTTTTGAGCAAAGTCTATACAAACACTCGAAAGTGTAGGTACAACTGGATTTGGTTCGGTACAGTGAGTTGCTAGGCTTTGTGGATGGCCAATTCGCCGAAACGTTAGCCATCGACTTTGTAGGGAGGAACATCAACATCGTTCATGTTTTCTTCAAATAAAGTACAGTCCGTAGAATACGAAGTATTGTCCTTTCTTTTGTACAGAAGTCTCAAATTTTCCCTTCCCACCTGCTCTGAAAGAGTGGAAGTCGTTTAATTCCCGTCTGAGGTTAAAAGTTTTGCATATCATTCTATGGAATTTTTACCCAAAACTTCTAAAATTCCCATATGCATTGGAAATGCTGCACGAAAAAGACTATCACGTCTTAAACTATAAGAAACTATGAACCATAAAAAACTCAAATTATAAAACATTAAGTGTAAAGGATGGCATTTAGACAGTGCATCAGAGTAACCGAATGTTTGGGAAGAGATGGATTGACATTTGCTTGCAGTTAGTAAAGCAAATCAAGGCAGAGCAGCTTCCTGTATATTAGCAATATGAGAAGGAAATAATTCGACACAGTCTGAGGATTTTTTCAATAACCTTGTAGCATTCAAAATAAATTTGTTTTTCCTCACGCTACGCGCTGTTATTACAATGCTTATATTTCGCTGGACAAAGCTTTTCTTCTAACCTAGGAAATAGTCATGAGGTGGCGGAAAGAAAAAGAAAAAATGCTTGATTTCTAGAAAAGCTTCATTATAGCACTGTAGCGGAGAAACTAAAGTTGTGTTTCACACGTGCCGCGCGTTAATGTGCTATAATTAATTAATTTTATAGAAATTTTGCTCCGCTTCGAAAAAATTCTGGACTTCTATACTGGAATTGTGGGAGAAGCTGCTTACATTTCTCATTTTGACTCTTCATTGAAAATTAAAACCTGTTACTAAACCAAAGCTTAAGCAGCCTGAGCTTAAGTACGGAAAGCATTTGAATGTTTTGAAGAATGACTAGATAACAAAATGAACACACCTTTCTTTCCAGTATTTTATCAAGACGGCGCTCAAATTTCAATAGATACTTTCATTTTTATTTGAACCAACATGTCATGTGGCTCAAATAATAATGAAAAAAAATGAACACACTACATGTGAACCCCGCTTGCGTGGTCTGCCAATCGCACTTATCAATCCACGGCCATCACACACCCTTTCCGACAAATAATGCGCGGCGTATGTGTAACTCAGTTTTATTATCCCCGCTATGTTGCGGTGAGGCCGGTCACGTGATGCACTTCAACGACAACCGATGGGCGAGAGCCGTTACCGACTGGATCCCTCGCAAAGTCAAGCGCTCCACAGGAAGACCACCGACCCGATGGTCCGAATTCTTCACGAAGAGCCTAAAATAAGATATGTTGCTCAACGAATCCCTAGAACGAGGAGGACCACTGGTGCTATTCTTGCGCGCGAAGGGAAGAATGGAAGTGTTGCTGGTGTCCGCTCGAGTCACTTGACGATCAACGGGACGACAGGTGATACAGGTGATTCAAGTGATGTTGCAGTGAAACTGTTTTTACAGAAGATAAGCATAGCGCTTGATTCATTGGCGCCCACGCTATCGACGGGATCAATTAATGTCTAATGAAAGAGCTCTGTCCCTCGAGAAATACGCGTGTGCGAAACAAAAAACTTTCCTTGCTACAATGTTGTAACAAAGCCTTTTCAGAAAGCCAACTAATTTCCGAATTTGTGAGCTTTATACAATCACTAGCAGACTAGAAAAGAACTCAAACTACCTGATTATAAGCCTGTTCATATTGAAATCGCGCAGAGCGTATGACTCACATTTTACTATAACTGCAACAGCGCTGTAGCAATGTCTTTTCAAGAAAAGGCGTTGAAATCATCCCAAGTTTAAGCTTTCGATCGATTACTAAAAGTGCAATGCAAGTCTTTGCCCAACGAGAATCCCTACTTCAGAGTTTCGTGTCGGATCAGAGAAAAGAACCACTTCTGGAACATTCGGCCACTGGAGGGATAAGAACACAAGGAAAGTGGGAGCGAGTCATCGCAAATTCCTACTTGTGTGAACGTTAAACCTGTTTCTAGTTCCCATGGTAAGACGACGACTGATGAACCGGCTGTAAATAAAATGATCACGTTTCAGAAAAATGTAATGCACTATAGGAACGATCGACAAATAGGGCAATACCACTATCACCACTGCCTCAACCGTTTTCCAGATATTAAACACAAACATCAAAGTTAAATGAAAGCTCGGACTTTTCCAAGCGAGATTTCCAAAATGTTTGATCATATATAATCTTTGATAAATCTTTTAGCCTTACCTTTTCTTTTGTTTTTATTAAGAGATAGTCGATCAAAGAACGTATTATATACTATTCATACCAACCGCGAGGCATTGACTGTAGACTCACCAGTAGTCGTGATTTCTCTTACCGAGAGCGTACTATTCCTAGTCGCCTTATCACTATGATAGAGTCAAGTGGCTAGAGAAGAAGGATGTGATGAATGCGATAGCGCTGATACGCGTCTAAGCTACAAACGAAATGTAACGTAACAACCTCGAAAAGTCAGCTAAAAACATTTTCAAAGGCTAAATGTGCATGTTTTTATCGAGGTCATCAAGAAACAGACAAATGAAGAAAATATATATTTGACCCCTAACGCGTTTGATAGTTTCGATTCAATCTCAGGAAAGCACGAAAACGTGGAATGCGAGATGTTTACTGGTTTATAAGGTTGAAAACATTAAACTATTTCGTTTGTCTCGATTGTTTCCTTAAGATCGCCCTCCAAATTGAATATATCCCGTATTAATTATTTGAGCCCAACATGTCATGTGGCCTGTTATAGGCTCTTGTACAGCCCGCTACACATTCGGCCTTGATGCTTCGTCAGTCTGGCAGCCCTTCGTCTTTACCCTATTCTCTCAGGGACCCTCATAGCCCCTATAAAGAGCAGGCGACAAAAATCTACAATCGCCGTCAAGTGAAAAATCACTAGATCGGCAATTTCCGACACTCAATTGCTCTTGGCTGGTATTTTTGAAATATAATACCGTTTGTTCAGAGCGCATGTGGTGCAGTGGTTAGAGGTGCTCTGCGTCGCACACGAAGTCAATGGTTTCGATCTCACGCTCATGGCTCACCAAGTCGTCCATCCCTCCGGGGTCGGTAAATTGGTACCAGACAGGTCTCAGACTTGTCTGGGAGTATAAGCAGCACTGAGTCGGTTCAGCGGAAGGCCACCGCGAGTCATTGTAAAGGCCAAATATGCATTCAGTCACCTCAAACGAAGTTATAAACTGAAGTAGAATGCATGGCGCATCCCTCAGGGATTAATCAACGCCGAGAGCTTTATCCTCTTATCTTTTTAATACCGTTTGTTGCTCGACTATTTGCTAGTTATAAAAGCGGAGAGTTTGCAGTAAATCCTCGTCACTTGAATGCTGAAATAATGGGAAACCATCTTAACGATTCTTCCCTTCATTGGCCATCATCTGGAAACGAACTGAAAATCTAATGCCGAATCGAATACCAAATAGCTCAAAGTTGCAAATGATAGGTTATTGACCACGAGTGTTTCTCATTCCAAAGTTTAAAACCGATGTGTCTCGCTTATATTTATTAGGACGCATAAATTAATATATTCTCTGATAATGTGGCGTCTATCGATGCTTAAAAGTTTAAGTTTGAACCCATCATGAGCTGTGGAGAGGCCTAATTATGGAACAACGCAATTTTTAAGCAAAATAAACTGTAAACGATACACTAACCTAGTTGTTGAAATGCATTTCAGCCCATTTCACGACATTAAAATTTTTCAGAAGGGCTATATAACGCAACCTTCAACAGTTTATACGTTGAGGAAGCCTGACGTGAATGATCTATAGACAAACGTGTTCGAATTAATCCGTAATAAAAGCCATCCGTGAGCTCTTCATGAAACGTGAGGGTACTAAAAACATGTATAGCTATTCAATCTGCACATCATGGCCCTCTCAAGGAAATTCCTTAACACCTCATCTAGATACCCCTAGAAGTATCTCAAGCAAATTACAGGGTTGGCAATTCAATAGCAACGAGCCTCAAGCCTTGCCATTCCTACATGTCAAAGGTAGAATCTGCAGTAGTCGTCTCAGGTCACTACTCTAATTTTGAATATATCAATGATTGCTTTCATCTGCTCCATACGAGAAGTGATGGATAAATGCTCTGTGTATCAGATAAGTGTGTCAAGGCAGCTGATTGCTGAAAACTGGGTTTTATTCTAGTCTTTGGAAAGTTCTGCTCTCATCTCTCATCAGAGGTTGCAACACATCGTCACTATGAGCGGAGGGACGTCCACGATTTACTCATCTTCAACGCCAATTTCTGCAAAAATCAACATCACAGCGTAACTTCTGACTATGGCTGCACTATGCCTGATTTGAATTTGTAAAGTAAATTCTTCCAAGCTGCCACAACCTGTGGTAGTTGTCAAGAATACGATTTGATTTATAATTGGATTATGCAAGGGAATCATGCATAAATTGAGTATCCCATGATATGATGGAAAACTATTGCTAACACATATACGAGAAGACGGAATTCAAACTGAACATTATTTTCGAGTAATCTAATAGTTGGAAGAGGTGGTGACAGAAAAGATGACTGGAACACTGCAAGTTCCAAAAGTAACTGTATATTCAACAGAACGGACTATAACGTGAGAGATTCAGAACTAAAGTAAATGCTCCGACAAGAAGAAAAGAAGAAAACCAGAAGACTGGCCGTTATTCAGACAGATGAAATGACTTGACAAATTAAGTAATGCGATTAGAAAGCCATTTCACCACCGTGATTTTCTTCCATCTTTTCCCACTTGCGATGGTCTGCCTTCCGAATCTATTTCTATGTGCTCGTTCACAGTCCTTGACCTCTATTTCAGCATATACTCACGCGGTTTTATAATGAATGAATAGATACGCATTTCCACTTCACGAAAACAGGCACCTCACTCGAACCAATCAATAGTCTATATTCGATGATAGACAAACACAAAAAACTTTCAGAGAAACAGTTACTGTCATAGATACGTATGCTTATTGTTGAAAGCAAAGCATCGAATGAAGCTCAAAAAGGCGCATATACTAGTTGTAGTATTTCGTGACTGGAGAAATGTAGCACAGTGGTGGCGATAACGTCGTCACAAATACGCTTCTGAGTCGACCCTTCTCGGCATCATCAGCTCTCTAACCCATTCGGGTTGGGAAATTGTTACGAGTCTTATCTGAGGAAAATCTCCTATGAATCTAAGCGAAACACTCTGGTATAGTTTTCCTAGGACTCGAAGGAAAATCGACTACACCTTCGTTCATTTCCAAACTAGACAACATTCCTTCGGTATCAGCCAAACACACATAATAAAAGGTGCGATAATTTTATGAATGGTGGATGCGAGAAGATGAATGAAGCAAGAAGTGTTGAGACAGCAGACGTGAAGATTGATTGTATGATATTAAGAGGTTCTAGCAAAAGTTATGCCGTATTGCTTGAAGAAATGATTTTTACACATGTATTCTGTGTGAATTTGAGCTCATCAAGAAGCTCGATTTCTTGTGCGTTGGGCGAAAGATTTAAGATATGTCATTTATTAACAAAGCTTTCAGAAGGGAATTGTCCAAAAAAAATCTGCCTGCTACTTCACTATAAATTTGTTGAGAGGTAAGAAATTCCAAAATACCTTTGAAAATGAGCAAAATCTTCAAATTTTCTTCGAATCAAGGAATCACGAGGTTTAGCTCCACTGATTCTATATATTTAATTTGTCTTCTATTTAAGATTGACTGACGTGCAAATGAATTCATTTATGCATGTTGAAAAAACGGCGGAACTTTTGCTACAACCTGCCAATATAATAACATTTCGCAGCTGCCAATGAAAAAAATTGTTTTTGCTAATTTCTAGTTGCAAGTCACAGTTTCCACGCCGCCCTTGACCAGCCAAGCCTATTGCGCTTTCGAGGTCATCAAAAATTACATGCGAACTGCCCAGATAAAAGTTTTCTGATTCAAAAGAACTGGCGAGTGTTTGCTGTGAACAACTTGAAACACTCTAGCACGAATGGCCCACGATTGCAGAGTGGATCTACTTAATCAGAATCTGTAGTATTCATAGCGAAGACCAAATATATATATTCAATATATATTCAATATATATATATATATATTAAATATATATTCAAGCAGTGGCCTAATCCGCGCACAAATCCGAAGATCTATGTGGATGGTAAATGTGGAAAAGCGAAATAATGAGAAATGTGGTGCTGTACAACTTCATTGCGTTTTTACATCTGAAAAAAAAAATGATGAACAGCAGAAACAGGATATTACATTTCAAAACCGATCTCTATTCGTCCTTGGCAAGGACTCGAAGATGTCTGAAATAAAATTACATTGAAATATCTGAAAACAAAGACGACTAGTAGGTGCCAATTGATCAAATAGCGACCAATATTTTATAATTGTAACACTGTATCTTACATCTAACTTCGCATTGATCGTGACTTCCTACCTTTACTTACGTCGTTACGGTACACAAACACTTTTCCTTTCGAATGTTTTGCGAATTTTGCCAAATCGACAATCTCTATTTGTCATTCATCATTTGTCAACTACCTCTTTGGTGCATTCCTGTAAATTCCAATTTTCACTATGTAGTAAATTGTCAATATAATCATTTGACAGATGTCACGCACTTATTCGATAATCTATAACCCTGAAAAAAGAGTACGAACGAAAACCTCGCATATTTTAATGTTCGCACATGCGTAACGAAGTAGTTGAAGTGCACTGCAATACGTACATCGTCATTGGTTCGATTTTGCACCCTATGTTAAATCAGCTTTTCTGCACTTACTGAATCGAGTCAGACTTATTTAGGAAAGTGAAGAACGCATTCCGTACACTGATAGGATTCAAAAAAAAACGCAGGGTGCATCAAATATCTATTCAGTCATCTCCACCTCAAATAAATAAGGGTCAATGAATTGCGCACGTAATTGTTCAACGTAAGGTCATTTATGCTTTATCCGTTCAGAGCGCTAAGGTTAAAGTGTGAACAAATGGAGATGAACTAGCGATGTGAATGGTAATGGTAGAAAATTTTTCAAGAATATATTACGATTCGCGGTATTAGTTAGTTTGAATTATCAAGAAATAACGTACGGCATGAACTCTGCAGTGTCCTTGCAATACAGTACTTGGGCCCTTCAAAACCATTTTTTTATTATGCCCCTTGAGACCTCTTTGACCTTTTTCGCATTTTAAATCGGGCATTAGAACAACGATATAAACAAATTATTTACCGAATACCGAGTACTGATTACTAATCAAATATTGATTTCAATACAACGCTGAAATTTGACGGAGTTAGGTGTCAAATAGATGCGTGTTTGACGGATAAAACGTAACAGAGTTGATATTAATATTGAAAAGAGTAATAAAGTACACATAAGAAAGACTTTGAGTTGTGTTGGTTGGGGCACAAAGCAGTCTCTAAGATATTAATTGACGATGAGATTAAAAAAAAGAGGAGTGAAAACAGTGAACAAGTGTAGAGAGACAAAAAAAGGTAGCAAATAAGGAGGAGAAAAAATGGTGGGGAAGTGGGAAATGATAAAAAGCGATGAAAAAGTATGAACTGGCAGATAACAGTTATATTAAGCAGCTATCGAGAAGAGCCAAAACCACGCTCCTGAAAAAGTTAGAACACGCAAATCTTAATGTCATTGCTACATCCGTTCGAAATGAAATAACAGAGTATGTTCTTTACACGGTTCGTCATCATAATACCGTGTGAATTTCAGCTCTTATTGCACTTGATTCGTTCACTTACATTCATGCTTTACGAAAGTCCTCGGGTATATCGCGTGCTGTTTCGACTGATGCAAAGGGATTTCTCTTCTGTATGAATGTCGCAGAATGTTAATTGAGACGAATCTCTTCGCGATCTTGGAGATGGCAAAAGAAGACCTTACCTTAAATCCTGATAGCGTGCATCACTATCCGTCGCGCTATCTCCATAACAAACTATGCTAGTTAAAACACACATCAGGTAGAATTTAATGTCATGGCTCCATTCTTCTGGACTGATGTAGCAAAGTATTGCTAGCAATAGCGGATTCATTACACTGATCTTTACCACTCAGTTAGAATTACAGAGTGAGATCTGAGTTGAGTAGAATGGCCGTTTGAAAAAGAGAGAATTTACAACTAAATCGAACCTACAATCACAAAATTAGCAAAGTTGGCAATCATACTGAATGATAGTCATAATGGTGTATGTAGATTTTCAAAAAAAGCTATTATTACTCACACTATTACTGCTTTTTCCATGGTACAATCTGGATTAGTAGCAGTTATACGTGGAGAATGGAAAAATAATTGTGATGGCAGTCAACTGTGACCTCTAAGTTGACAAATGTCACGTTAGGGCAGTTCAGGAATGCTGTCATAATTTAATTGATAATACCGTTATCATCGGCCCCAATCTAAGACCTAAAAAACGCCACAAACTCGTATTGAAGATAAAATAGACGAATGTCGAAGACTTGTTAATTTTTTGATGATTACGGTAATTAGTTAGACTTTTGAGTGGAAGAGACAATTTCTCCGCAGGTATTTGCAAGCCGCAACAACAACTGATGTTCTGGGTTGCAACAATTCAACTGAATAAGAAGAACTGAGAAAAAAGATATTTGGTTTCAGCAATTACTTAGCAATACGGCATGCACATGACTTCATTAAGCATCGTTTGAGGTAAATCAATGAATATTTGGCCTTTGCAATGGCAGTGGGCTGCCGAAGCATTAAGTCAGTACTGCTATCCTCCCAGACAAGGCTGACCAATTCGCCAACTTCGGAGAGATGGAACATCAGTGAACATTGGGCTCGATGTTAAACCATCGACCACTTAATTATGGACAACGTGTGTATAGCAGAGCACCTCTAAACACTGCTCTATACGCGTTCATTTGATCACATCGTAAAATTGACTCGAAATGCCAAAAAAGTGAAACCGTATTCTAAATAGTGATACGTTCAAAAAGATGTTTTTACAGGTTTACTACTTAGCGCTATCATTAAACTAGTGTGTTAGCCAAACCTCATTCCGCTTGACAATCAAACTACCTCGAATAAAGTTCAGCGTGAAACCGTCGAAAGATGTTTCGTGTATTAATAGCTTACTCGATATAGCTTAATAAGTTAGACACTTAACTAATCTGTCATCACAGCATGTTTTTTTTCACTTTGGTGGATCCCAGTACTTCTAGCATTCAGTTCGTTTTTTCGTCTTCTCATTGAACGCCATAGACAACTAATTAAGCACGTCTCCGAGCAGGAAGATAGCCTGGCTGTGGCGTTCCACAGGGTGTTCGTTGTGGATTACCGGGTAGTGTTGGAGATGCGGTTTGACCCTGCGCCTGCGGCGACGAGCATCATGACCATTCCGCCACCGCACCCTCTGAATGTAGCTTATGGGCTTCGTAGTTCATCATCCTGACAATATTTCATCGATTCACAGCAAAATTTTGTACCTTCAAAACATCATTTTACTTTACACGTCTTGCCTTCATTTGGCCCGTGATTCAGTCCTTTTTCAGTGTGCAATTCTCAATATTACCTAACATTCATTTGGTCTTTTCGTCTTCTTCTTGAACGTTGTAAAATACCAGTCGAGCACATCTCCTTGCAATCTCGCGGATAGCCAGGCTGAGTCTTTCCATGGGGCGTTCGTTATTGATTTCCAGAAGGTGTTGGAGGAGGTATAAGGACCATCCCTGTGCACGCTGAGCATCATAAGCACTCGACCACGGCCCCCAAAAACACAGTTCTGAATATTTGGCAAAACGTCATCTATTGTACAACAGTTCAAAAGTAACATTATGGAAATAGGGTACTTAGATTTAAGACGGCGACAAATCCATCAACCGGTCTCATTCGCTGGACAGCAAATTTTCGTGGTAGTGTTAGTAATAATTCAAGAGCTTAAATCTATGGCTACAAAGGCACAGAACCAGTTTTTTAGAACACTCTTTTATAACGCTGTAGCATCCAAAATGAAACCATATTTTGCACTTGCCTCTCGCGTTCATTTTCATCACGCATATAATTCACTGGAAGCACGAAAAGCATATAAGCGTGTAGAGAATTTTCCGTAGTGCAGAATCAGATTCTACGTTTTGATCTAAGTTCCTGTCGATGCGGTGAAAAAATCCCCAATCGAGTAACGATATTTTGAACGCGATCGATCGCCCCGCCTGTGCCTGCCCCCTCCCCACCCTCCATCCCTTACCCCGCTTCGTGAGTTGGACGGTAAACAAGGTCGCCGGATATGTAAAACTTGATCGATTCTCCTTGCTAAATGGTATTTCCACAAAATAATCACAACGTTGGAATCATTGGAACTTACGACTTCGAATGATTACTAACAGTCTAAGGAAAGAGCTTTGTCCGGTAAGGTGTGAAGCAGAAATCTTTTCTTCCTCCTACAGAGCTACCAAAAGAGTTTTCCACAGAGCAACACATTTTTGAGTTCTTCGAAACTTGTGCTATCGAATGAGAACTAGCACCCTAAAGAAGGTACTTTTTCAAGCATAATATAGGCGAGTTAAGGAAGAGAAACACGTGGTCGCGTGAAACTTGATGTTATTTCGGATTCTACAGTGTTCTAAAAGGTTTTTTTTGAACCGGTTACGTGCTGCCGTAGCCAGAGAATTAAGCTCCCGAATGATCACCAACATTCCTATGGAAAGTTCCTGTTCAGCGGATGAGATAGGTTTACAGATTACTCGCCGTCTGACATTCAATTACCAAAATGCTTCTCAAAAAGCGTGGTAGCAGAGCATGAGTTGCATTGGTGCAGTGGTAGCACGCTACTCCGATAAGAGTGAGATGCGGGTTCGACTCCAGCTTGAGATTCCGTGTATTACGTATCACTTAGTATCTCTGGCTAGATACATGCATCATAACACCTCAAAAAAAAAGCGCTAGACTCATGAATTCTCGCCACAGATGTTTTCATCGATTAACGTGCTCCAATGATAAATCCGCGCACATTTTCCT
The DNA here is from genome assembly GCA_019055375.1 of Parelaphostrongylus tenuis. Classification (NCBI taxonomy): domain Eukaryota; kingdom Metazoa; phylum Nematoda; class Chromadorea; order Rhabditida; family Metastrongylidae; genus Parelaphostrongylus; species Parelaphostrongylus tenuis. The sequence goes on from JAHQIW010006679.1 coordinate 94,485, forward strand.
CTATCTGCTTGGCTTATGAAATATGTGTTGTTTACTTTCCTATTCTATTTCATCATCATCTTTCTTGACCACCGCTGTGCCAATCGATACGGCTACTTTTTCTCATTATCTTGATGAGGGGAAGCAAAGCGTCAATAATGAAGTGGGTTGGAGCACGCGCTTCCAGATACGCTGAGATGTCGGGGTTCGAGTCCCGCCTGACGCGAAACTTTTGCACATCACTCTACATCGGAAGCAAGATCGTTAAGAGAATAATTCGTTCAATACAACGGTGGCCAACGTTTTGGTGGTGTCTCCTTCTCGAGAATCTTGGTGCAGTTGGTTAGCCTATGCCCCGGAAAGAGTGAATGCGGGATCGATTCCCGCCTGAGTTTCAAAGTTTTGTTTATAGAGGATTTTCCTTGACTACTTCTTAACAACTCGAAAGGGTCCATTTGATACCCGCAACTTCTTCGCTCGGTGTTCAAGGATTTCGTTGTACTCTTGAGAAAATCGTAGAATGCAGTAATAGGCGAAGCGTTGTTGACGATTTGTTGCTGACGAAATCGATTGATTGTGTCGCAGAAATTGTGATAGCAGAGCAGCAACTGCTATAGTGCGGTGGTTAGCACGCGTCCTGGCAAGGTTGACGAGGGTTCAACTCCCGCCTGAGGTCCGTGATTTTTTACATCGCGAAACTTTATGGGACATATGGATACCGCTTTGATCTACTCAGATTCAATGCGTTTTTTTTTTCAAAATTTATCCGGTGGTGTGTCTTTCTATGCCGTCAATTTCAGCCATGCCTCGCTCTTATTTTCGTCGATTTTTCACCTTCACTGCCCTCATTTTTTCCAGGAAACGATTCTTTTTTCAATAGATCCTTTCATTATTATTTGAGCCAGCTTGTCATGTGATCTGGTAAGGGCTCTTGTACAGCCCGATACACGTGTTTCGTCTTCGATAACTCTCTGTAAAGGAAAAGAGTTCCCGAGAAAACTGATCATGAAAAGATCGACAGACGACGGGTTCTGCCCGGCTGATGAGTCTGTAAGGACTGAAACACGTGTCTCGGGCTGTACAAGAGCCTTTACCAGACCACATAACATGTTGGCTCAAATAATAATGAAAAGATTTATTGAAATTTGAGCGTGGTCTTAGCAAAGCACTCGAAATAAAGGTACAATATGATTCTTTTTTCTGTTGTAGGTTTTTTTTCCTCAGACGATACATCGTGGTTCGTGATGGCCTCGTCGTTCACTCGAGCCGAACGCTCTGGGAATATCTTCTATCGTGTGACTGGTCTTATTCGTGCAGGTCAAATGTCATGGGCCGATCGGCCACTATGGTAGGTCAGATCCCCTTCTAATATTTCTTTTTCAAATTTTTGCACAAAAAATTGAAGTACATTCAATTGTTGGCTTCGATAAATCGATTCAAAAGGGTTTTTTTCAATCTTCGAAGTGGATTTGGGTCCTTTTTTCTTATCCGCACTTATTTCCAGCCCCTCGGAAGAAATGCGTTTTTGCTTTTTTTTGGAGTTTTATTAGTTTTTCGACAGCTTGTATCTTGAGAATTTCAATGGTCTACTTAATTTTCGAGAAAAAGTACTTTTGCACTCTAGTAGTCAGGATGAAATTATGTTTTTTAGTACGTTTTTACAATCAAAGGACAATTGGATTTCGCACTGGCCGCCCATTTCTTGTCGGCTACGCTGCGTTTGAAGTTCCGAAAGTGCGACGACTTGATGCCGCTGTTGCGAAATTGCCAGTACTCTTGCGAAAGTACTGAAGCAGAAAAGCGCACCGTATTTGAAGTGCAATTTCATCGTCATTATTACGGTGCAATAGAAAATCTTTTCAGAAAACCATTGACAATACTAAAATGTCGAGATTTAACCTGTCGAATGATTTTTGATATCCTAAGGAGAAGCTCTGTTCAGCAAGAAATGCTTGAGTATGATGCATAGTTTCATTCTTTACCGTCATGGCGTAGTAAGCAGACCACTCTAAAAATACTTTACATAGGTGAAATTCTGGTGATATAAATTAAAGAAAAATTACTAAAACTCCGAGAAAAAAAAACCACGAATGGCCTCTTATCAAAGGGCTGAAAATGGGCGTGATTAACGGAAAAGTGTCTAAATTTTATTAGTCAGTGCGTCAATAGCTAAGGAAGTTATCTAGCATCATCCAGGTACGACGTCTATATCGCACATCCTCCATTGCAGGCTCATGACTGGAACGTAAAACATGCGAAACACGATGAACCAGTGGGTGAATCCTTTCGATAGTTCTTTTTTTATTTGCTTATTCTTTTTCTACCAGGCCTAGCATTGAAAAAAGCCTCTCATATGTATTACTTTGATGCGATATTTATTATACTTGGGCGTGTATAACGCAACCGTTTGAGCAGTTAACTTCCGCGGACCCAAACCGGGCGCGTCCACTAGCGTGGGAACGACTTCACCTCTTCTGTTCTCATAGGTCGATGACTACTGTACCACTTTTTGCTGTAAAATCCGCAGCTAAGTTTTGGACTGCTTTGTGTGCGGTCTTGCAACAAAAGTAGTACCCTAGTCGGAAACTAATCGATACGAGGAGGTGGACTCGTTTCCACGCTGGCGGGCACTCCTAACTTGGGTCCGCGGAATCAGCTGGTTAAGGTGCTACGCGACACACTTTGTCGAAGGTTTGGCCCCACATCCAAGGCTCACCAGTCATTCTATCTTTTTGGGATCAGCGAATGTATACCAGATTTGATTGTCAGGAGAACAGCACTGACTAGATACATCGGGCGACCGAGAGCCATAGTAAAGGCCAGATATGTACTGAAATTACTCTAATCTATTCTAAATGAAGACGATATATGGCTTATTCCTCAGGCATTGAGAGACGTTGAAGGCTCGAGCTTTATTCATACTGCTCGTTGACTATGAGACTTCTTAGGGCTTTTTTGATATCAGTGAGTCGGAGTCATACGTATGTTGCGGAGGTGTCGGCCGCTTCATCAGTGGCCCACGCCCACACAGCATGTGATAACACAGTATCACATGCTATCACCGTGAAAAACTTCACGTCATCCTTGCTATACAATTGAACCACCGATGAAGCGGGCGATCCCGCTGAAACGTACGTATGACTCTAACTACCAACCTCGAGAGAGCTCTCAACATTCTCATAGACTCTATTGAATTTGAGCGAGGTCTAAAAACAGTTGTTAGACGGATCAAACATCTAAATTCTGTGATTGAATAATGTCAGGAACATCCTCTGTAAATGCTTTTGATACAGGTTTCTTCTCAATTTTGTTGAGATGTGCTTTAGGTGCGGAAAATCTTTTATGAAGAGGACAAGGTTCGAGCTGCGTTCTACAAAAAATATCGTGGTGGCGTCATAAATATGGCCAGTGCACAAGAGAGTCTATCTCAGCAGTTCATCAGAGAATACGATATCATAAAAAATGAGCAAAAAGGTAACTACTACCATTTTTTTGTATGCTCTTTGTCTTTTGCCTAGGTTTCTGGAATGTGTCCAGTGATTTGCCATCTCATTGTGATTGATGCATACTCCTGGGTGTCGAGTTTTGGTGAGACACGATGGAGATTCGTTTGCTGATAAGTCCTTCTAGGATTCAAAATCCTTCGGGCAGTCCATAAAATATACTCGTGATAGCATCCTAGCTCAGAGGTGATGAGTCTTTTTCCTTCATAGAACAACAAGCAGTTGTTGGTGACGTCGAACTGAGAAAGTCGTAAGGCAGTTTTGAGATTTCAGTGAAAAGAAATCCTACCCAATAGGAAAAGTTTCCAGTTGGAATTCTGCTGGGATCTAACGCGAAAAAAAGTTGGAAAGCACTCCAATTTTAATTGAAAAGCCCGCTCCCCTTGTGTTTGGTATTACCGAGCCATCTTATATTTTTTGAATGATATTTTTTGGTAACTTGTTGAGACTGTTGCTGTGTTATTTTTGTTCATTAACCTTTTCGGGACCGTAGACACACGTTTTTCTGCCTCTCTAACCCCAGCGCAGCGACGCTTTACGATCTGCTCCACTTTCTTTGGACCTCTTATCTCCGACGTGAGAACGCATTGGATGTATCATTGTATAACTTCAATTGTGCTGTTGTGCTGTTGTTACTTTCCTATATTATGTTATATGTAAATATACTATGTCATTATAAGTAAGAAATAACAACAATAATACAATTGAATTAATACAATAATACATTCAATGCGTTACCACGCTCAGGATTAGAGATGTGGAAAAGGTGGAGCTGACCGTCCGTCGTTGCCACTCAAGGTGTGGGAGATGCGGAGGTGGGTTCACGGTCCCGAAATGGTTAGCTGGAATAGGTGTACTTTGAGCTCCCTGTAGTACCAAGGATCGATATTGTTCATTTTTTACGATTTATAAGTGAAAGTTTTTAGATAATGTCGATATAACGGACGATGAGATTTTCCGGAAGACAGAGGAAAGACTAACAGAAGCCGGCGTACAACTGCGATAGTAATTTAGGATTGAGAATTTCTTGTATAGTAATAAAGGTGTCATTGATAATGATCTTGCATTCTTAAGCGTATTTCGCTTTACTACCTCTATGACACGTGTAACGTGGGAAAAGTCTGTTCCTTAGTGCCATACCTAATGTGCTTTTCAGGATTGCCGAGATAGTCACACACATAATTTAACATATTTTGAACAACCATGAAGCAGCTAACTGCCAAAGAAGTTAGTTCAACCAACTCTTCTGTAGAGACTTTTGTTGCTTCATGCAATTTTTTTTAAGGTACGATCGACATTCATTGAGTTTTTCAAACGAAAATCGCATTCATATGTGCATTCGTCGTCGGTGATTCCACACGATGATCCAACACTTCTGTTCGCCAACGCTGGAATGAATCAGGTTTTTGTCTGCTTTTCTTCTTTTCCGTGTTAGAGAGCAGTTGACCTTCGTCTAGAACTACAATGGTTTGCTAGGCTTACTCACGTTCTATTGGAGGAGTGTACCCTTTGTTTTAGTTCAAACCATTGTTTCTGGGTATCGCCGATCCGAATAGCGACTTAGCTAAACTCAGACGTGCGGTCAATACGCAGAAATGTATTCGTGCAGGTGGAAAACATAATGATCTGGACGATGTTGGAAAGGACGTCTATCACCATACATTCTTCGAAATGCTCGGAAATTGGTCTTTCGGCGACTATTTCAAGGTAATGCTAAATCATGTCAATAGATTCATTTGCCCCTTTAATTTGATTTGATGAAAGAGAGTCATTCTTTTGCGACGTATAGAGTAAAATCCCGTCACCGGAGGTAGCTCGTGATAGAGATTGAAAAGGATTCTTTTTGCAGAAAGAAGTGATTACATGGGCATGGGAGCTTTTGACTGAAGTCTATGGAATACCAAAAGATCGTCTCTATGTGTCTTACTTCGGTGGAGATGAAAAAGCTGGTGTTCCAGCAGACGATGAAGCAAAAAGCGTATGGCTTAGTCTTGGGTTTGTTATCATTTTGATAGCTTCAGGGGCAGTCTATAGAAATTAGAAATCAAATTTGTTCAGCTTGCCCGAATACCGCATCTTACCTTTTGGAATGAAGGAAAACTTTTGGGAAATGGGCGATGTCGGTCCATGTGGTCCATGTTCAGAAATTCATTACGATCGAATAGGTAATCGCAACGCCGCTCATCTCGTCAATGCTGACGATCCGATGGTTGTCGAAATCTGGAACCTCGTGTTTATGCAGTTTAACAGGTCAGCCATCTTTATTACTAGCAACTATTATATGTCCTAGAGGCATGTGGCGCAGTGGTCAGAGGTGCTTCACAACACACGTGGTCGATCATTTGATTGCGAGTTTGACCTCACGTTTAAGGCTCACCAAGCCTTCCATCCCTTCGGGGTCTTGAATTGGTACCAGGCTTGTCTGGGAGGATAGCAGCACCGACTTGATACATCGGTAGGCCACAGCGACTCATTGTGGAACTCAGATTTGCATTCAATCACCTCAAGCGATGCTAGACGAACAAGAATGAGTGGTGCATCCCTCAAGGATTGATAAACGCCATGAGCTTCATCCGTCATCCATCAATAATTTTTATCGTCATTTTCGTAAACGTCGTTAGCCGGTTTTGTCTAGCTGTCTAGCTTTCAGTGATCCTCTCCATCTATTTCTTTTATAGTGGCTGAACAATTTGTGTTTTTAGAGAGGAAGGGGGTAATCTTCGCCCTCTTCCTGCAAAACATGTTGATTGTGGTCTTGGATTAGAACGTTTAATCGCTGTTATCCAAGGGAAGACATCAAATTACGACACCGATATTTTCCAGCCAATTTTCGAAGCAATTGCAAAGGTTTGTTGGAGTGTGATTGAACAACGATTTTTGAATCTGAAAAGTAGTGTATGGTTTGATCGTGGATGGCTTCTGGGAACGCATCTTTGCACCTTTCTATTTTAGGGGACTGGAATCCGAGAATACACAGGTAAAGTCGGTGCAGATGATGTTGATGGTGTTGATATGGCCTATCGAGTTGTGGCTGACCATATTCGAACTCTCACCATCGCACTTTCCGACGGAGGCCGACCTGATAATACTGGACGCGGGTACATTTAAATATTTTTAATGTTATTAACGCATTAATACTTGCTACATCACATCTCAGATATGTCTTGCGACGTATTCTTCGAAGAGGTGTTCGCTATGCGATCGAAAAGCTTAACGCTCCACCCAAGTTCTTTTCTTCCCTGGTTCCTGTCGTAATTGACATTTTGGTAAGAATTTCTTTCTCATTCATTAACTTTACAGTCAAACAGATCTTAGTTCTTTTTCGTATTTCAGGGAGATACCTTCCCAGAGCTGCATAATGATCCGGAGACGGTTCAAGATATCATCAACGATGAAGAGACGCAGTTCTTGAAAACGCTTAGTCGTGGTCGTGTGTTGTTCCAACGCGCAGTATCGCAACTAACGGATAATGAAAAGACTTTTCCTGGTCCGATTTTTCCAGCTTTTTCCCTTCAAAAATGAGGCTGAATATATTTGGATTTACATTTTAGCAGCATTTTGATGCCATAATCATGCATTTAGAGAGTGTTGAGTAATTTGCAGAACATTCAACCCCAGGCAGGAGTTGAACCCGCGTTTCATCCATGCTGGAGGCAACGTAAGCTTTTCTGACCAAATCATAGAAGCTTTGTTGGTAACAACTGCAGTAGGATACATCGAAGAAATAGAGCTAACAAAGCAGTAGCTTCCGTAGTATAGTGGTTGTGCCCACCCTTGATATGCAAGGAGCGTGAGTTCAACTCCCTCCTAAGGTCGAATGTTTTGCATGTCACTCAACACTGTTAGATCTGACTAAATCTCTTTGATTCATGTTAGAACTCCCTAAATTCAGAAAATATGTACTTTCAAAAAAATCTATTGTAGGTGACGTTGCTTGGCGACTGTATGATACATATGGTTTTCCTGCTGATTTGACACAACTAATGGCCGAGGAAAATGGTCTCTCCGTTGATCAGACTGCTTTTGAGGAATGCAGGAAGAAAGCGGTGGTGCGTTTTTGTGCTGAGTGGCATCTAGCTTGTGAAAATCTTTACTTTTTTGTTCCTCTAAAGGAAATCTCATCTGCTGGTATCGGCAAATTCCGCGACACTGTGGACTTGGATGTTCATGCCCTCGCAGAACTTCAGCGGAGAGGGGTGCCAACGACTGACGATTCATTCAAATACAAGTACACCTTTGACGGATGCTTGGACGGAGCCGTTAAATACAGTACGAGCCAAATTTCTCGTGGCATTCTTCAACGTTTTATTCAGCATGATTTTATAGCGTTTTCGTCATGCGTTGGCAAAATACTGGCGATTCGTAGTGATGGGAAGTTCGTCAACTCGATAGATTCTGGTGTCGAAGGAGCTGTACTTCTTGATAGGACCAATTTCTACGCAGAGCAAGGAGGCCAAATATATGATACTGGTGTGCTTTGCAAAATCGATGAAGAGGTAACTTCACATCTTATTGGCTCTTATGCGTTTCAGCTCAGCCTCTTTGGCTCTCTGAGTTTCTTTGTTCTATGCTTTATGACATTATAATTAGGCATGTTGTGTTCTCTGCAAGGATATGTTAATAGATGTCTCAAATCATGTACATTCAGGGAACTGAGTTTGTTGTTTCGAATTGTCAAGTTCGTGGAGGGTACGTTGTTCTTGTCGGATCAACCAATGGAAAACTTTCTGTCGGAGATACGGTCAACCAAACATTTGACGAAGTGAATCTTCGGAGTTCATCAATTTAGTTTGTGAGCTATCAGCTCATCTACTTCTTTATCTAGGATCGAAGATCGTTGATCATGAAGAATCACACCGGCACTCATGTGTTGAATCATGCTCTTCGGTGCGTTCTGACCAATTCCGATCAAAAAGGATCTCTTGTAGCTCCGGATCGCCTTAGATTTGACTTTACCAACAAGCAGGCCATGACCGTTCAGCAGGTGAGCAGCACTTACTTAGTTTTCTGAAATTGTTTTCGTATTTCAATTCTAACTATGGTCAGGAGTCCAGAAAGAAACTCCATCCACTTAAGTCAAATCTTGGTCATTGGAGTGTGGTTTTCGTTGAAGATAATTCTAAATCTTTTCACAAAACATTTATAACACACTCTTAACTCTGAATTTATCTCCCGACGATAATGAAGTTGTCACGAGTCAGTACTGGTGACTTAATTCTCGTAATATATTAACTATCACTTCCAACATTTCTTCAACATATTCGCGATGGACCTGGCTTTCAGGAACTGACGGTGGTTTTTCGATTATCTGATTGGTTGTAGAGTCAGGGTTCTCTCACCAGTAGAAGGGTCTTGCTCTATCGCTCTAAGTACATGCGGAAATTTGGAAAATACTCGTTCGATTCTCAATTTACTCAGAACCAGTATATTCATGGGATTGAAGAAAAAATTCAGTCTATCAAATTTATCGCTCGAAGCACGACGGTCGAAGGAACCAACGAACTGATCAGAAACTTTGTCTTGTCCTGCTCGGAGAATATACGTTTGCACAGTTTTGTTCTGTATGATGTAAGGTTTCAGCTAAAAAAGACAAAATACCTTTCGTGTATTTGAGAGGGCTAACTACATGTTGGTGTAATACAATTCTTGTTTTAGTCGATGCTATCAGTTTTTATCCTAACTACATATGGTTGTTCTGTGGTCTCTTTCGCTACTCACATCTTTGTTATTTTAATATAATCTCATTTGAAAAGTCAATTAATCAAGAGAGTATTCATCACGATAATCAATGCTATGCAACCACTTTCTGGGTGGTAATTGGATGCCTTCCTTTGAAAAAGATCGAGACTAACGATCAAAGAGGCCTGTGAGATCACTTTTGAGCTGGTTTTAGTCTCCATATTGTGTTCTTCTGCATATGCTGCTTCAGGGTGCAGAACAGATGATAATCTGATGGAGCATTATCAGAGCTATACGGTGAATCTGGTGCTGTGGTTCAGTCCAGTTCCTCTAGAATGTGGCGAGTCGACTTTGCGACGTGAGAACTGGTCGTCAGTGCACGAGGTGTCCATCGAGATATGAGTTTGCGGTAGCCTATTTCATCTATGTGGCGAGCAGTAGTGCTACGGTGTAATGACTAAGGTACCAAAACGCTCTCCAACATATCGCATCTTTTTGACATGAACCCACTTCGAAATAGAAAAAAAAACTTTAGTGCGAAAGAAGTTATGGGACAACTCAATAGTTCACTATGGGCTGAAATATACTCCATAGAACTATTACCAGTAACATGAGAAACTACTTCATTTGGCCAGTGTTTTGACCTTTTCGTCTTTGTTTTCGTTCAAATCGAATCTTTTTTGGTGAAGCACGATGAACGATGAATCTTGGTCGACGATACCTTTCTATATAGGACGGTCGTCATGCTGATTTTTCGTTTTTTCGTGGATAGCGATTTTTTTTCTCCGGACACTATCTTACAATAATCGGTGTCATTACCAGTTAGCACAAGCGTATTAATTTATTAGAAATAAGCTTTTCTTTAACCTCGGCATTACTAATCCAGAGTGAGCAAAGATTGAACAAAAAACAAACAGAAGCAAAGATTTAGCGAGATCGTCTGGAGAAATTAATTCACCATCAACAGAAAATTAGCATCGCTACATCCCTCTATAGAAGCGCATCGCCAAGTGATCTTCTCTGCTCGAGGATTACTCACTCCATCATGGAAGATTTGACTCAAACGACAATGAGGACGAAGACCCGCAGTGACGACTAATAATTATGGAGAATTGGCTCGTGTTATCAAATCTGAAGAAGAGGAAGACGTCAAAGCGTCGGCTGAACAAGATTTATTTATTAACCTCGTTATATTACTTGACCGTCTAAGAAAGTACTGTCCATTGGTGATGCCGAGATCAAAAGAAGTTTGCCTTACGAAGTATTCCGCACGTATTTGGAAGAGGTAATGAATTTAAACATAGCATTGAAATAACTGCAAGTCTTCTTGAATATGACAGCTTACTATTCGTATTTTTACTAATAACAGAGATTAATTGATGCTACTTTATTGCATTCAAAATGGCGAGCAGTCTTAGTCTGTAATCTCCTGTAAAATACATAGAGGAGTTTGTTTGTAAATCTCAAAAATAGTAAATTCTAGGTGCGCGAAACTGAAGAAATTGTACAGTCTATCATAGATACTCGTGAAGCTGTTTTTGCCAAAGAGGCACCATTGGCTCAGGCTCGTGAGATCAATGGCTTGAGAGCAATGTTTGACGAAGTAAGTTTGTGAAAATCTGAAGATCAATCTTCTCCTTCATCTCCGTGTGTGAATATGACCTTATCTTCCAGAACTATCCGGATCCTGTGCGAGTAGTCTGCGTTGGAGTTCCAGTTGAAAGACTTCTCGAAGATCCAAAAAGCGATGCTGGCTTAAAAACGACTGTAGAATTTTGTGGTGGGACGTAAGTGTCTGGTGTAGAATGATCGTCTCCTTTAGATTGTGGAATAATAATTATCATTTTTCAAGGCATCTGCATAATGTTGGTCACATTGGCAATTTTGTCATATCATCCGAAGAGGCTATTGCAAAAGGGATTCGGCGCATTGTTGCGCTGACTGGGCCGGAAGCTGAACGAGCAATTCATCGAGCAGAAAGGATGGCTGCTAGAGCACAAGTGATTTCCACTGCTGTTGTTCCCCACTTCATTTCCAGTATTGTAGTTTTATCACTCGCGGACCTTATTTTTTGATAGTATGTTATTGTCTCGCTTAGAAAATCAAGAATAAAATAATTCCAGGCTATTTCTGACTCCATAACTCAGAACAAAGAGATAGCAATAGATTCAGAGAAGTTTAAGGCGATATCGAAGCGCATCCAAGAGCTGATTGACGTATGTTTCTGACATATTGCTTACTTTTCGTCTGATTTTTGAATTAGCTACTCTTCTTCTTCATTTAAGGAGGTAAATGGAGCACAGTTACCGTACTGGCGAAAAGATGCTATTCGTGAGCAGTTAAAAGCAGCTCAGAGAACACTGGACGGTTATAAGAAATTGGCAGATGCTGCCATTGCAGAGAAGGTTATCACGCTTTCCTTTCTTTTGTGAAAAATGGAAATTCCGTGAGGTTTTTTTGTGTTCACAATAATCATTGCTCAAGGTTCTGTCTGAAGCAAAAGAGCTGGCTCAAAAAGAACAGCAGGATGTGATTGTACACGTATTTTCTTCAGGAGCCACTAGCAAGGTTATTTTATTTGTGACCGCTTTGTTGTGAATCCCATCTCCTAAGTGTACTCTTCCGTTCTAACTGAATATGTTCAAGGCTCTTGATAACGCCTTAAAGCAACTACAGAAGTCAAAAGCAGTAATGGGATTTTCTGTAAACGAAGAAAATGGCAAAGTGCTTGTACTAGCGAAAGTTGACAAGGTGGTTTAAATAAAAACAAGTTTTTTCTCCTAAAATTTCTATGACACTGAAGTTGTGACGAATAATTTTCAGTCTTTGGTTGATGAAGGATTGAAGGCAAATCTCTGGGTTAACGAAGTATGTACAGTCCTCGGTGGACGTGGTGGAGGAAAGGATGTGAATGCACAGGTAGCTATGTAATATTCATATTCATATAGTTTTAGGAAGCTTTCTTTCATAATAATAGTTGGTTGCCAATAAAATTCTTCGCTTGATACAATATATTAATTTAGGCGACCGGTGAGAATGTAGACCGATTAGAAGAAGCAGTGCAGTTAGCCCGTAAATTTGCCCAAACTGTAATATCCTAATTTTGAATTATCTGTTGAATTGTTAATGTAGGTACCTGAATTTTCATGAAATTATCTTCTCTTATGCATCCGCTTTTGTCCAGATTTGTTCCGATGTGATTTTCTCTCTGTTATTAATTGTTACTTGATTCTTGTTGAATTCTTATGGGTCCATTTGCTAATAGTATATGTTGGATATTAATAGTAATATTGACAAGATATTATAACAAGTACCTTTAGACGCATGAGAAGTCCTTTTAACCTTGAGCAAATTTCTCATAAAGCGTTTGATGACCGTGTGCTGGAAAACGGTGTAAAGACGACAGAGGTTCACATTATCATTAGCTCGTCTCTCATCGTGGAGTTCTGGTGCCATAGTCATAATTACACCAAGGTGTGTGAAGGTGTTAATAGTCATCATTTGAGAGTGTCTTCATGCCATGAGTATGGCTTGAATTCCCATATAGGGAAAGAAACCGTGTACAGTCCTAATTTGTCTTCATTCGTGTGTCATCATACAAACCTATTTAATGAGATGAAAAGTGATGTTATCTAACCGTTTTGGGACAGTGTGAAACTTCTTTATGCTGTTTTTTGGGCGTCTTTTTCGCTGAACACATTTTTTAACAGGCTTTTGATGGTCAAGCCATAGATTATTGAACGTCAACTTCAGTGGTTTACATAGCTTTCGAAAAGGCCGTCTTGATGTGCTGCAGCGGCCATGAAAAACTTACTTTTTACTCTAGGAGTGATTATCCCCTTGCTTCCATTCAACAGCAGGTTTATCTGGTAATATAAGTAAAAAGGAAGGTAATACTCGTAGAGCATCAGAACGAATCTTTTATATGGTTTTGTAGAAGTTCCAACTGCTCAGATACAGTAAGCTGTTCAGAATTATAAATGAACCAACCTAGTTTGCAGGGCACAGCAGCATTTTTGACAAATTTTTTGATACTTCATAATTTTCTTAACATATTAGAGTTACGTAAGCACCAAAACGTGGAAGAGTGTGTAACACGATATGCAGCATGAAGTCAATGCGAGAAATCCTGAAATTTTTTTCGAAACGGAGAAGAATTCTCGAAAAATCGTGACTATTCAAATTGCCCTGCACACAGCGATGTCAACTGCTGTTCCAAAAGGGAACGATTTTCATCACTCGATTAGATTTTTTTCGCCATTCTAAAAGAAATTTTACAGCTTTTTTCTGATATGCCGATACTCCATAAATTCCTCTACGCATTAGTATGTTTGGTGGATCTATTTATGTATGAAGAGAACTCTGATTGAGAGACGTAATTTTTCTTTTCGTTGCTGCAGCGCACTATGAAGGCCTTTGAAGAAAGCAAGCCTAGCATCGCAATCGCCGTTTTTCAGGCTATCGGAAGAGTATTGAAAGTTTAGCACAGGCGCCAACTAAGCAAATAATGCGCACCAAAGATGGAACTTTGGCTTCTACAGCCACTAAAAAGGCTTTTTTAGAGACTAAGCACAGTAGTGTAATATCATATTACAAAAATTTTATATCATGACCTGTTCAGGCAGGCCTGAAGCTGTCCTTGTGCACCAATATCGAGTAGATATTTTCGCTGAACAGGGTATTTTTGTAGACTCTTAGTAATTATTTGAAAGGTCAAATTCAGGCAATTTCAACAACGTGCTTACAACCTCAAAACGCCTTTACAGTGCGCTGTGGCAGCGTAAATTTATGTGCCACCCTCGAGTGCTACGATTGCACAGCTAGGGTCTGTGGATGACTATTCACCGAATTTTGATACTCATTCGATAGCAAGATTTTCGTCAAGCGCTGTAAGAGCAAAAGAAGACTACGTTTTGCACTCAGATTTTTTCTTCCTGTTCGAAAGTTAAATGCGCACGAAACCTATCAGCGTGTAGAGGAAATCAGACGATAAAATTTTGTCTTCCGTTTTGAAAAAAAACAGAGTGGAAAACTCTACCCGATCGTTCAATTGCCGTCCCAAGCAAGCTAATTAATTAATATTGTTATAGTTGATGTATTATTGATTGTATTTGATTGTATGTATTGTTATTATAAGTACTGTGAAATACTATTTCCCAGCCTATTGAATAATCATTGAAGTCGAATAGAAAAGCTCTGTTCGGCGAAAAACTCAAATATGTGTGCATTGCAGGAAATTCACGCCATCCCATAAGGTTTATTCTGTTCCTGACGCATTTGTAGATGATCACATAACAATCAATAGGATCCACTTTCTGCCAACCTCAACATAGAAAATGTAGGGGAGATTTTCAATGTAAGGATTTATAGTATACGATTCAATACTGAACGCAGTCAGATCCAATCGTGTTCAATCAATCTTATTATTAGCAGCCTCACTATTGCTTGTCGAAGGAAACCCTGAATCATTTGTGATTGTGCAGTGATGAGGTGAAAAGTACCCTCTGATATACAATTGGTCGTCGTTTGATTCCATGCAACGAGCACACCAATCCCTCTAGCCCTTCGAAGTGAGCGGGCTGTCAGCAGACGTCTTCGTGGAAGGCAAAACACATCTGGTATATTGATGTTCGATGTATAGGCTATATACGCATTCATTTAGCATCGCCATACTGCGAATGGAGCTGAATGCATAGTGCACTTCTGAAAAAGCTGATCAACAGCAAACGCTGTTTCTTTCTTCTATATCTCCTCACGTGAATTGCAAGACGGTTTGGGGCGAACAATTTTAAGCCATATGTATGTTACTGCAGTTCTTTGTTTTTGAAGGGCGATGTTTTGGTCTATCACTACCGGCTCTTGAGTTCTTCGCAATTAGGGGGTGGTTCAGGAGGTGGAATTAATATCATGTCAATCAGTCTATGTGAACCCTATCTTGTGTGAAGCAAGAAATCATACTTGATTAGTCACATAGTGTGGTGTTCGGCCGTCTAAGCGGAGGCATCTGTTCCTGATAACGATCCATGTCTATGTAATGGCTGTAAAAAGGGTAGCAAATTCGTGTTCTTGTTAAATTACACTGAACTCTATCACTACCGGTGTGATTAATCGTACGGATAAAAGCAACGAAGAACATTGACGGAAAGAAAATTTCTTATACACGACCTGATATCACAATTCACTGCGGATCCCACCACAACTTGTATCCCATTCATTTCGTCGCATTCATCCTCCACAAAGGCCCTCAAACATCTCACACGTTGCTTTATCAACAACTTAAGAATTTTGTCGTCTTTCCATATTTTCGAATTTTCGGTCGGGTAAATCTTGCAATTGCGAAGACCCGAGATTGGGCGTTCCCAAGTGTTAAGTTGAATGATTGTAAGGGCGTGTTGGGAAAAGAATCAGACTAGTGCATTGGTTATCACCTTTCATTCTAATACACTACACCTCTAAGTACTGCGCTATCCCGCTCGAGACTGAGAGAAAATGTAACTTATAACTCCAAAGAATTCATATCAGAGTACAAGATTTCTCATGTCATACTTGGCAGATTAGGAAATTGCTTTACACTAGCAGCTCATCACTCTCTAGTGTAGACAGGTGCATTTCTCTTACATAGATGATTTATTTTGCACAGTTATGATAAAGTTTGTCTGTTTGTTTTTTTTTTCTAGTTTTTATACGCTTTACATCTGCTAATTTTTAGCGCCAAGCTCTCAGATGGTTTTCAGGATAAATAAATAATCTTAAAAGTGGACGGAAAGTGAGTGAAGGTGAGAAAATATATGATCAATCAAAATATGATGGCAGAAAGACTGAAACCAAAAACAACGACACCCATAAAGTGATGGCGTTGCCGATATGAATGGAGATCGATAACAAGTAAAAAGCTGACGAAACTGAACTGTTGTTCCAAGATATTGCAAGTTAAATTTTTCTTCCTATAAGGAACTTTAAAATTTCATGCATATTGAGATAAGATATATCAATTCGCATATTAGTGGTAATGAAGCAATGGGTAAATCTGAAATAAACCAAATAAGCGATTAAATTTATGTATACATGGAGAAGATTCCCTTTGAGTAGTTCATTGTGTTTAAAAAAATTTTTAGCTCTGATATACCATCGCTAAAAAGTAATGGTGCTACTGCTATACTTATTGCTGTATATATATATATATATATATAATATATATATATATATGGTGTTAAGAGGAAGGAAGTACAGTAATTTACATCTTCAGCAATATGAAAATTGCTATGGAGAGAGCCTTTCCCACAATCATTTGTAGATACCCAGATAACGGAAATTTTACATGCCACAAAATCCAAATATTATAAATCAGTGTATAAAACTGATTGAGCTCATTTAACTGAAATGGGAAAGTTATGGTGGTGAAGAGCGGTGAAATTTAAGACGTTCTGTTTTAAGCTCTTATGAATAAGTGGGCAAGTTAGTGCGATGAATTTGATCGATTTGTTGTTATTGTTTAAAGTGGTGTAGTTCTTCTCTCCTATACTCCAGGTCGATCAATAACTCTTAAGAAGCTGATCTTAGAAAGAGATTGTGTTACAGATTCACTTCTCGTCACTTCGGTTGTTTTCCGAGTTAAATTTGTATTATATGTGCAAAGGAGGCGATATAGCTTTACAAACAACTATGAGGGTTTTATCGGAGCTCAAGCAGATCTTATCTAGACTTCGATGCACTTGCTAACCTAATGAAATTTTGGCCTTTTATCTAGTGTGGGGTTCGACTTTTCACAGAACACCGACTTTTATCAAGTTTTCAATCTGAGCGATTCCACTTGGTGTGTTTGTCAACGTATCGAACTTATCAAGTTCATAGATCGAATTTTAATCCTGATTATGAAAATGATAACTTTTGACGTTACTGACGAAACTATATACGATCATTTATGACTTGTCACTAATGAATCACATCGGAATCAATGCTTCGCTGCAGATGATGATGACGACGTTGTCGTCGTCGTCGTCTTCATCGCTGGCGATCTGAACGACCGTAACACCAGTGCGTTCTTCTCCACGTCGTCTCATTTCAGGTCAATAAACCCACCAATCGACCACGTCTCTCACTGATTATCATAGTCACCGGGCGTGAGTGGGGGCTTATCGCCCTGACGTTCGTTGTGCGCAAACCGAAGCTCCGAGTGGACGTGTGTCGTTGGCGCTGGCTGGCTGACTGACTGGCTGGCGTTGTTGTAAAGCGCCGCGCTCAGTTACGTGTATGCCCCTCACCATCGCTAACCACAAAATCCGAACGACGAACCTAATTATACTTTCTATGCTCAGGCGCTTTGCTTTTTTTCTCGTTATTTTGTAAAGCATACACACCCCATTATACACGAACTCGCGACACCCACCCGAACCAACGACCGTCATTTTCTCATAAATCATGCTTAACGCCTTTGATACGAACGACTATGGTCCTATGGGACAGTTGAAGACGACTTATGCTGCCGGTCGATCATCGTCAACAGCAGCATCCACGACAATTTGTCCGTCTACAACGAAACGCACCACGCCGACAATGTCTGTCGGTGAGTGTTCTGGTCATAGAAAAAATGTTTTAACATTTTATACCGAATGATATTTTTGTAGGTGACCACTTTCTATGCTCTAAAAACCTTTCGACATTTATCTACAATGAACTATTTCTGATTTAGAGGAAATGAAAATGTTAACATGTTATTATTTCATTTCTTTTACACGATCCGTTACCACAATTTGCTCAGAATTTATATTCGAATCGTTTCCCCCCGCCCGCCCTTCCCCCAGATATCCTCCACAAAAGCCTTCGAACGTTTCATGTGTTGTTTTGGTTGCTGCTTAGAGAGTTCTTCTTCTTTATGAATGTCGTAGAATTCTGGTCGGAACGATTTTTCTTGAAATCTTGGAGGTAGTCAAGCTTAAGCAATCCCAGTTGATTGATTGCAAGAGAGTGACAGAATGAGTCCATCGAACCCACGCCATGCTTATCACTTTGTTTCCTAATACACTGCATCGTTAGCCATTGCGCTGCCCCGCCCTCAAACAAAAATTACATAGGCAAAAAGCTGATCACTGTAATTGTATTCAATCCTTTAACTTTTGCCTGATCAAAGTCGTGCAGTGACCAAGATACTAACAGTGAGACAACTTGCACTCATTTTCCCTAACTCTCTGTTAGTTGGAAGCTCTTTTTCTGAAAAATTTCTACGTTCTCGAAGCTGTTCTGACGAGTTTCATCTGAACATCGAACTACGAAAATATCGAGAATTGCTGGAAAATTTTCAAAATAAGTGTCTATATAGCAAGCTATATCATTGATGAATCGTGAAAGCAGTGTGGTCATTTAGAATTCTGGAAAATTTAGAATTGTTGAGCGATGCCAAACAGATAATATCGCAGATCTTGCCTCATATTTTCTCGTTCTACTGTACTGATTCTTATCTCTCCTAATTTTGCTATTTTTTACTTTGCATGACCTTTTGGGATTTGTCAATTAGTATGCGAAAGGAAACAAACAAACGTACTGTAAGCAAATCAGCGCTCCCTCAATTTCATTTCATTAATTTAAACTCTAATAAATAATGGTAAATTCTTGATACTTTAGATATACATGGTAAATTATCACCGAAATATTCGTCACTTCATTCTTAACACTATCATAATATCTTTTCGTTTTTTGTCACTACATCTTCCCAGAGTGGATTATCTCGGAGTCGTAGACCATATCACGCGTTTTCAAATGGTGCACAGAGGTGACTAAACGTGGGTCACAAGGAACCTTGAAATATTCAAAGACATAGCTGAAAGTAGGAGATGAATCCTTGCTACTGTTATGCCTGGAATGACATAATATCTACGGAGAATAACTTATGAGTGCATCTTTGTGATTGCGTCTTATGCAGATTGTATACTGAAAGTCATTTGAGCTAAGAACGTACAAAACCCATAGAAGCAAATAGAAGGTGATTTGGACTCATCTCAACGATCATAGCAACTTTCAGGTCTACCTCAACCAAGTGTGGCTATTTCTCTTATTTTTGATTTTATTTAAGCTTGTTAATGCCCTTTATCACCAAAAACATTCTGAAAAATCATGGTTTGGGTTGTTTTTTGGCATACGTCGAGCAAACAGGGCTAAGTGAAGGTCTCAGTGGTGTTGGTCAGAAGGCGAATGAAGAACCAGCGTGTGCCTATCTGAATCCCTTGATGACTATTGAGATTACTATTAACTCAAGTTGCAGAGGATTCACTTTAGATACCTCAATGATCTGTTCATTTATGAATAATCGCTTTGTCTACTGATGAAAATCTTTGCTCTATCAGTGATTCTAATGTAGATATTCGTGGCCATTGAAGCCTGGACTTGTGATTACTAGCGATCTTCTCGAAGACTAGTGGGGTCATCTTGAATAAACGATCAGCTGACTATTGAGAATTCGCTTTGATCAAAAGAAAAACATGTCGATCGTTGAGGAAATGATCGAAGTGCATAGAATGTCAGCGCCATTTGTTTGCATTGATACTAGTCATGTTGTAAATCGTTGTCATGTCATGTCAGAGTTAAGTAATCTGGAGCGGTTTATAGTGAGTTCGTTGAAACTTCTAAACGAGACGGGAACTACTACCGTAACTACTACCGAACCGATGAGTGATGGTTTTATTAAATGCGACTGTATAGCGAAACACTTTACAAAAGGCTAGCGAAAACCGTGTATGTTTACAGATAATCATACGACAAGGTTATGATATTGAGGACGAAATTATTGGGGTAAATATCACCTGCGTATGGACAGCGGCAAATGGTGCTCTGCAGCATACACGTGTTGCTAGTTCAATTCCACACGCTTCAAGTTCACCAAGACTCATATCTATTCTAGGTTGGTAAACTGGCACTAGATTTGTCTGGGAGAATAGCGGCACTGATACAACAGTAGGCCGCCGAAAGTCATCGTACAAGTCAAAGATGCATTCATTCACTACTGAAGACACATGACGAAGTCAATTGCATGGAACTCCCTCAAGGAGTGATTAATGACAAGGCTTTGTCATTATATCCGTTATCACTTGTCTCAATTGCTATCATATTATTTACCAAGTGACCGGAACGGACGGACAGAAAGAAGGTCATCGGATCATTTGTTATCAGAACTGACTGAAGGATCCCATTCTCTGGAAAGATGAGAAGAGCATTACAACATGGCTCACATAATGCTTCTTACTCTCCTTAGTCTTGGGAAGTGGTAAATTAGTTGAAAATTTTTTGGCGCTACTAGAGCGATTATAAGGCTTATCCTTTAGTATTACCTCAATGATGAACTCTCTCTCTCTCTCTCTCTCTTTCCCTATCTCTCTCCCTCCTTCTCCCTCTCTCCCTCCCTCTCTCTCTCTCTCCCTCCTTCTCTTTCTCTCTCTCTCTTTCTCTCTCTCCTTCTCCCTCTCTCCTTCTCATTGGATAACCATAAGCGTCACGTTTTTTCGTACGAAGCTCCTTATTGTTACTAATCTCAGCAATAGTGTATAACACATAATTTATCGCGCTTTTATGGATTTGAAGTTGAGCCTTTTTTTGAGCCTACTTCTTGAATAAAACCTGAAATTGTCGTCTGAACATGCATCATCTGTTAAAATGTCGACTGCAAAATCCACAGCAACAATTCTACCCCTTATAAAGCTACTCTTAGCCACCTGCTGGCGGGTCATGTCATGTCCACCTAACCGACTCAAAGTTACTCCTGTTCGAGGTTCTCATGGAGTACTGAATATTACAAAATGAAGTGCATGATTGCGAGACATACTTGACTGAATATTGGAAAACGGCTGAAGGACTCGACTGATTGTGAAAAGTCACTGACATAGTGGAGTTGACACTTCTCACGCAATTTTACTCTTCAAGTTTTGCCCACTCTCTTAGAAAATTTAGCTACAAAAAAGGCTGATAAAACTGTCCATTATACTGGAATTCAAGGAAGGATCATGAATATAAAGCGTTTATGAGCTTTTATTTCTATGGTATACTTCTTGAACTTCATTCAGTTAGTTTACAAACCGGCCGTAGAAAATGAATTCGAAGGGTGGTATATAAATGACGTCCAAACAATTCGATATGCCAAGTTTTTCTAGAACACTTTGATCTCTAGCGCTAAGAGAAAAAAAGAGCCATTCTTTCATACTATAAATCATGCTGAACGGTCGAATTTTCCTTCGATAGATAGTTCCTTTTCACATAATGATTGATGAGATAGCACCCACTAGAAAACTTCTTTATTCAAATTCGAGTCCTAACTATTTTTTTAATGTTTCTTATTATCTTTATTTAATTTATGGTTTTTCTTCCATGCGAATGAAGGTTTTGTCAATAAACAAGCAGTGGTAATATTCTTGATAGTATGCCATAATCATCTCCTGTATCCCTGAGTATAATAGGAGGACGATGTCAAGAAGATTTGATCTCAGAAGGAGAATGACATGAAGCATTAAACTGGAATTATCGTATATTTTCCACTTGCCGATCTCAATTGCTTCGTTCTATGTAAACATGGTGGCGCGGTAAATCACTGCGACACACTCTCGTTCATTTACTTAGGACATCACCTAAGCTCCACCCAGACTCACTCATCCACACCGACAGTCTTCCTATCGTCAATTAGGTGTTTCGGGGATGAGAAGATCTCTGAGAAGAGGGGAGAGCTTCACGATCGCATCGATTTGAACGGCTTGAAACCATTGTATTCCACATGAATAATCGACCCATGCCTTTCATTTACAAAAAAAAAATGTTCTAGAAACTGAAAATTGGTAAAGATTAATTCGCTCGGCTTTGATCAATCACTTAAGGATGCACCATTAATTCAGTCCCATTTGTAGATTTGCAGAGGTGACTGAATGCTTATTCACTACCAACCACGATGGAACGGTTTGGTTAACGCGGGTCATGAGAATCAAAGCAATGACTCAATGATGTTTCGAAGGGAACCTCTAAGCACTGCGTTGCTCGCTCATTATAGAATTAATGGCAGCTTTCAACGAAAAATGAGAGAGCTGTATTTTTGTTCGGCATAAGCGACTTTTTTTTTGCTACAGAAATCAATATAGGTGCAAACTATCTATATCTATCGTGCTATCTTATAATCATATGATTCATCATGATTTTTTTTCCAGAAGTGATGTCAATGATTTCCGTTTTTTGTTTTGAAAACTTAGTCTTCTTTTTTATTTGAACGCCAGAATTTTCACAACTAAACACTTGATGTACTCATCACAATGATCGTTATTTAATACAGTTAATATCTTACGAGTAGCAGGTGAAAATTTGTAATGCACACACTGACAATACGAAAAAATTCTAAGACATTAGTCTTACCCAGGTTTTCACTAACCTATTCAAATTCTGCTCAATCATTACTTCCAATGACATTCCCACAATAGTGAAGCATCAGTATTCTTGCGGTAAGAGGAACCGCTTACGGCCACAGATTTGGAAAAATTCGACAGCAATTTCCACTTTGCTCTTAAGCCTTTAACCCATGACGTACCGGCCGTTTTTTCCCTACCTGGCTCCAATTGGACGCGAGCAATTTTCGCGTCACCGCAAACTTCTTGGTTTTTTGACAATAAATAAAAATTTTTCGATAACTGCAAAAATTGAAGGGTGTGAACGAGAGCAAATTGCAGAAGAGAGTTTGTTCGATCATCACTTAGTTATGATTGGAATGGAAATATATACTTTTATTGAAAATTCGTCATGTTAGTTCAAAATATAAACTCAATGCTATCAACATTTGAAATGCTTTTGCGTTCGAATTTATTTTGATGCTTTTTTCTATAACCACCCCCACTCCATGCATTAATCATGATTCATCATAGAGATTGAAATTAAATCTAATCAACTGTTAGTCAAAACGAGTCAGCTTTTTCGAAAAAAATGTTTTTTGCTTATTCAGTGCACATAATGTTATTTTCGCTCAGACCTTTCTTACTTTGATTAGTATCAGATTAGTTATCAAATACATATACACGATGCGGCAAAAAAAAGGCTAGCAACCACTAACTCCTCACGTACACTGTAGCGTGGGTGTGGTAAATTGGGCCGGGACATCCAGGTACACTACTGCGTACGTACGATACTCTACAAATTAAAGATCTTGTTGCTGTAGACAAATAATGTTCATGAAGTACTGAAGAGATTCTAAAGTGTCTACGGTCCGATAATGTCGCAGACAACTAACTGCGGACCGAAGAAAAACCTGAAACCTACTACAGTAACACAGCCGACGAACGCGAGCCTGCTGCAATACGCAGCATTGATCAAAAATTTCCATATACCGATATGAAATATTCCGAGAATTCTTCCTACTTTGCTTTCTAACGGGTTTTAGGAAAAGACTCATCCTACAGCATAGGACAAAGGATAAAGTTTTTGGCGTTGATCAATGGCCCAAGAATGCACGGTGCATTCAGCTCCATTCTTAGTATCGTAGCGCTCTATATTTGGCATAAACAGTACCTTACGGAGGCTTAACGAAGTATCTAATCAGTGCTTGTGTTTTTCAAACTTAGCCGATACCAATCTATCTACTCTGGAAAGATGAAGGGCACTTTTTTTGAGCCTAAGAGCAAGCCAAATACCGCATGTGTTGCAGGCAATTTCTGATCACTGCACGAATTCGTCTCATATAAATTGATGAGTATGAGATTTTGTTTATTGAGAATTGCCCTTATTTGCTTCAAGTTATAATCAGTTGCCGTTCAGTAAAAATTATTAGTCAGAAGAAAACCTGCATAGTCGAGCGCATTTACTAAAAAAACTAAACAAATGATGGCAATTAACGACTGTCTTCGTATGGAAATATGCTATCTGGAAAATATTAAAAGCATGGATCCCCTTGGGAATTTGGTTTTTCTTCAAAAAAGCGGTATTTTAGAATTCTTCCAACAAAAAACCCTTGAAATTTTTGTAATTCAATGATAGCGTCACATCGATACATAAGATTGAATATGAGCACTGTGCCGTCGTAGTTCATCAAGTGCTTCCTCAATTTGTGTACATGAAAAAAAATACTTTCTAAAGACAAAAATTATTTTTACCTAGTCAATTAGGTTCCCCTATCAAGCAGTTAGGCGCGCATAGCGAAGAGTGGTTGGAAGTGCATTCTACGTGTGACCGTTGGTTCGATCCCAAATAATGGGCTCACATAGAGTGTGATCCGTCCTGTGTCAGCACGGCGAAATCAGTGCCAGACTAATCTGGAAGCTCAGTACCTCTGGCTTGATATATCAATAGATCACAGGTGATTGTATAGGCGACATATGAGCTTAGTCATTTCTAATGATGCTTGGTGAAGTCGAACGTATGACGCATCTCTCAGCTATTGATAAACGCCGAGTTTTTTTTTATAGTAGATAGAACGTTTATAGAATCTCAGCGATTGACTTTTATTGCCCACACAAAAACTGGTCAATGTTACTAGCCGATTTATTTAGAATACTTTTTTGACAATACCATTCTTACAAAAGCTCACGGGGGTTTCGATGTGGTAGTACTTGTTCGTTCATGTAACTCTTTGTTTTTTGATATGCCTTTTCATTGAAGCATTTGTAAATATCCTCCATATTCATGACACATTTCCTCCCAACAACGATCATCACAGTTATGATAGCACTCGTTGAAATTCATCAAAACAAACGAATATTTCTTGATAAAAAACCGAGCAAAATGTAAATGTTTGACGATGATCCGAGTCGGCGATGTTGAGTCAGCAGAGAACGGGGCGATGGTTTTGCATTCGAAATACGATCGAACATGAGAGGAACCGTGTGGTGGGCTGTGCAGGCGATCACAGTATGCCATTGTCATTATAACGTGGACTACTGCCTCGATCTCGATTGGCGATGGACTCACGATGGCCGATCAGATGTCAATTTATCTTCTCCGGTGACTTCCGGATCCAGCAAGGTCTTTTATTTCCTAAAGTGCATTTCTTTGTGTCACGTCTATAGATATCAGCCATATTGCTTCAAAAGGCATAAAGCATAAAGCGTTTGCGTTGATCATTTCCGTCGCAGATATTTTCATGCATTCGACTACATTCATAACATCCTCATGTCACTGCGTATATAATTGATCTTTTCGACTACTTGAGAAGGCCCGCAAATGTAACATGTCCGTGTTTTTCGTCCAAGTAGAGCAGTTTCCTAGTAAGTTAGAAGCTTTGGGAATATTAAGGGTGGCTTACTGTGGAGAGCAGATGAGACCAATGACCAACGTGTGCCTTGTAACTCACCTATAACCCTGCATTGCGTGCCTTTGCAACGTTACATAGACCTGCGAAGAATGGAGAAATGTGTTTTATTTTTTTCCTCTGAAAAATCTCACCTTTGCCTTATTTGCAGTCTCCTGTTACATATTATGAAGCATTGAAAACTGGAAGGTTTGCTAAGATCTTGTAGATATGTTATCGTCCAAGAGAAGGAATTTCTTGATTTTTTAAAAGTCATACAAAGTTTTTCGATAACCTTAGTTTTGTGTGGCATTAAGTATCTGAAGATTCTCTTTGTAATTACAATTAATGTGGATCCAACAAGGTCATAAAATTGAAGCCATTCAATAGGCTTACTGACAGCACAGCGAAATCATCAATTTGTGAAACTAAAAAGTTATAAGTGAGTGAGAAAAGGCGTAGAAGAGAAGACTAGATAGGGAAAAAGCATTGAAGAGATCAAAGTCGAAACTATCCTAACAAAAGCAGCATATTATAGATGTACACATGCTCAAGTATTCAGTTTGAGTATCGGGAAAAAGAGCGTTCAGAATTTATCTTCTCCCTTGAGACATTCAATATAACACTTAATCTTGCTTGTAAAGAAACACAATACTCACATACATCAATCACGATGATAATTTCTATTTTCTTAAATCTCTCTAGTAGACGAACTTGTTTTGGTTGTCTCTCGGTGGTGTCGTCTTCTTCAGAGCCTGGAAGAGTGAAACTGAATGATATTTTTTTTATGTCCTTTTCCCCGTTTCTATAAGTCATGACTAAGCATTTTTGTGAACCTTATCGTAATAATTTCATTTTTATTAGGATCCTTTAGGCTCCTACAGTTTTAGTTCAAATGTTCTCCTTAGCCTTTCCATGCTTATGAGTAAACGCTTTCTATGCATGCATATCAGTCACTATGATTTTATCTCCGTCTATACAAAACTAAAATGTGTTTAGGTATTATCATAATTATTTAGCAGAGTTTTTCCTTAGTGTTCGAATTAAAGTTCTATGATGGCAGGAATCATAGTGGATTGATAGGACATGAAACTAAGTAGGGATTCTGCTTGACTACAATTTACAAGAATTTTTTGTTATACTACTTTTATATATCGCGGAATCATCTAGGTTGAGCAAAAAGTTCTGGGAAACTTTAAAAGTTTTGTATCTGTCCGCAAGTCAACAACATAAACAACAATAGCTATTCTGCAGATTATAGATCATCATTGTCCACAACATTTTTCTTCATCTTCTTGTGGACAAAGTCAAATTGTGCGACTTGTTGATAGCAGTTCGCTGTTTCAAAAACCCCAAGCTCTTTAGCCAAATCACGAGTGCTCGATGAAGGCTCGTCACTTTCATCCAAGACAAATGGCCGGCCAGAAGGAGGCATGTCTTCTAGATCAAAATTACCTTTTTGAATAGCTTAAACCATCTGTTCACAGTGGATTTTGTTGTCGTACCAGCACGTTCACTCTCATTAATCTCATCAACGGCTTCGAAAATCGTTAAACTTTTTCTCCAATAATGGCGGATAAACACACGTAAACAATATTGTTCAACAGGCATTTTGGAGCTGAAATTATTGAAGTAGATAAGTATTATAGGAGTCTATCAATAAAAGACACGAAGATGTCACAAGTGAAACTCTTAAAGATTCTCGGAACTTTTTCTCAACCTATTAATTATTTTGCATAGAAATAAGTGCGCAGCTATATTTCTATCGGCGCAGTTGCTGAAAAAATCAATATATATCTGGACAGCAAAAATTTTTTTACTTAGTTTTATTTTATAAACTTCAGCCAGGTAGACGAGAAATTAATCAATAACTACTATAACCAGCTCATCTAGTGCCTAGCTGTATTTTTAACGGCGGGGTACAGATGTTAATTGTGGCCACAGGAATACCGAGATACGTGCAACAATTATTTGACGTTCAACATCTATTTAGTTCCCATCTGGAAACGGTCCTGGTTCACCTCTTCCTTCTTCGTAATATGTAACATCTGAGGCCACCAGAACTGCTTCTAAGCACCTTCTACTTTCAATATTCCCACTCATACATATGTTTTCGATCACGGATACGAAAAAGACCATTCTGGTGGGCAACAGCTATAGTCTTCGGACTCCAAATTCCCTTCCCCTTGTGTTTATACAATGGAGAGACCTTTAGCAAATCGACATACTAACATTCTTTTCACAGAGGAAATTTGATGTTGGTGATTAATCGAAAAAAGAAAGTTTTGCAGAGCAACAACTGCAACTAATGAATTTAATCAATGCCATGGTAAAAAACGGGCAGTTTACTAGTCAGCTTGCTAATGTGATTTTTACGCTTTGCGCTCAACTGAAAACATCCGGAATAAATCTGGAACAAACACATCGAAGTGAGTCTAACTATCATTTTCATTCCTTCAAGACTTTCAAAAATTATTAAATAATTAGGAAACATGGAAGAAACGAAGAAATACTTTTAGACGAACTGAATAAGGTGTTTGTTTCACTACGGCAGGCATGTTGCCGAGACAATGGCCAATTAGGAACACCTTGCAGGTCAGTGTAGTTTTGCGAAGCTAAGGCAAACTATTATCATATCGCATTTCATATGTTCCTATATTTCAGTGAACTTTTTTGTTGTATTACAATGACAGTGTCCTAAGCATACGGAAATAATTATCATGAAGCGCGTCGATAGCAAAGCGGTGGAAGAACCGTCCAGTAATACGCAACGAAGCCATGGACTGGAAATCAAACAATCTATCCTTTGAGAGTCGGGAACCTACTGCGAGGCTTGTCTCGGAGCGGCAATATGAACGCCGCCGATAGCAGATGTGTGGAACGAACCGAATAAAAGAAGTGTTTGGAATTACAGAGTGTTTGCTGTCGGATCGTGTAAAAAAAGCTATGATCCGAACGTGGGTAATCAGTGGTTTGCCGGTACTCCACAGTCCATAAGTGCTGCTTGACTCGATCACACATTTTCAGCTAATCAATCACATCATCTTTTTGGATTCGGCAAATTGGTGTCGGACTCCTCTAGGAGAATAAAGGAAAGGGGTGATTCGATTTACGAAAGACATTGTGAAGATCAAATATGAATCCAATCACGTCTAAGATTCCACGAATGAATTCGAATGCACCGCGCATGCATAAGAGATTGTAGTAGGAGGGTGAATACGATGAAAACTGCATTAGCTTGCTAGTGCTCCTCTTCCTTCATTTTGCCTATGCATGAAACTAGACTAAATTTTTCTAAGGCATAACGGTGTGGTTTTTTTTTGAAAATTGCTTCAACATATGAGAAGATGGATGTACTTCGGAGAAACATTCTTTCCATAAACAGATTCATCGAGTGCCTATGACTTATCTGAAGAACGTTTTGTGTTTTCAGACTTAAAATCATGGAGTTGGTTGAGCTTCGCGCAATGCACTGGCGTAGCAACTTGGCCCACAGTCAGTATTATCTGAATCGCCCAGAGCAACGTAGGTTTCCTTTGTTGGACACATTCTATTACGGTAACGCTATTTCAACTGCTAGTATCAGAGTTTGGTGCCCTTCTCTTTGTCTTGTGGTTGTTCTGAACACTGCTTACACTATTGAATAGTGTGAAATATCATAGTGACAGACTGATATTCGAGGATCTGGAAATCTTTTCTATCATTGTAAACCACGTTGACTTGATTTTGGCAATAATAAGCGCGGAAAATTTGCACCGATTTATTGAATTCGCCCGAATCTGTACAAAATATCAAATATCTTAGTGTTTAGAGGAAGTTAAACATTTTTCAAAGACATGTGATAAAGTTTATAAAATTGTCCCTCCACATAGAACATCAACAGCAGTTTTATAAAACAAATAAAAGATTAATCACAACACCAGCTAGTGAACCTTTAGTTGAAATATTTCAGAGCACGAACAATCAGTACCGGCTCAACAGATGACATTTCTGCCACAGAATCCATTATTTATGCCGACAGACAATCCACAAGCAGCACATCGTAAGAGATTTCCAGAGAGGATTTTTAGTGTTCTTGATTTATTTCAATGAATTGTTTGGTGGATGAGTGTGCTTCACTCAAAAGACGCTTAGAACTGAGCACACAAGTGACGTTTTTTGATGCTCTCAAACGAAGTGAGAAGCGTATTGTTAAGATATAGAGGAGGGCAATATAAACTGCGACTGTATTGACTACTTCCGACCAACTAAGTGTCCCATCTCCTCGGGTTGGCAAACTGGTACTTAAATTGTCTGGTGGAAACGTCCTTGTATCCGCAATAACCAGCGATTATCTATGGAAGGAATTCCTCAAAGAAGCAGCGTGCTTGTACACATCAAGTACACAGTCTTCAAGAATCAGGCGAATCCACTCTCAAATTCGAAAACCTTGCTGAGTGGAGGATCATATCAACATTTTTTGTATGGCGCGTTTTCCTCCTATTGTAGAGCGGTATCGAGTACACTCGTTCCAGCGTCTATGTTCTTTGTGGACCCAGTAAAAGTCGTGTTGAACTGGTTTCTCGAAACAGTCGCTCTATTCATCACTCCCCAAGAAGCAAAGAAGAAAACATGAGAGATATTACAAACCAGAAGAAGGCAGCTCTTTAATGAAGAAATCTTAGGGACTACTCAGTTCCTAAATGGACGCTACAGCTGCAAGTCGTCCGGAAACTGTTAAAGATCTTATGAATATTTTCTTTGAAAATTGTATTGGGTTGGAAAGAAAGTTTGGGACACTTGTAAAAGTTGTAAATTTATGCATGAATCCAAACAAAAGCAATAATAGCTATTCCTCAAAATGAAGCCCACCGTTTTCTACGACTTTCTGCCATCGGACCGCCAAATTTCCTGGTCCGCCAGGTTCCAAGAGCATTCTATGACGGTTCATCTCTTCAGTACAACACTCAAATCTTCGTTGTTCAACTTTACTGGACGTCCTGAACAAGGCTTGTCTTCGAAGCCAAGATATCCGTCATAAAGAACTGTTGAAACCAGCGTCCAGTAACAAATTTGCTTGTTGTGCCTTCCCTTCAACTTCGTTGATCAAATCGACTGCAGCTCACCGAGAAAGGCCATTTCTCCAATAATGACGCGATAAAACACGAAGGTCGATTGTGTCGTTGACATGGAGAGGCTTGCAACAAAGTGAAACATAGACGATTAATATCTAGGCCTTCAATAGGAAAATCTCACATAAGAAACTTAATATCCCTGTGATATGCATGGGAGTTACGTCGTGCTTATTGAAGTGCCCCAGAACTTTCTTCCAACCGTGGTAACAATTTGACGCTGAATTCTTTGGCTAAAACCACTTGAACTCATTTCGTTGTATGAAGATTTTTCTCTTCAATACGTAGTAACGTAAAAGAGCGCATGTGGCGCAGTGGTTAGAGGTGCCCTGCGTCGCACACGAGGTCAATGGTTCGGTCTCGCGCTCATAGCTCACCAAGCCATCCATCCCTCCGAGGTCGGTAAATTGGTACCAGACAGGTCTCAGACTTGTCTGGGAGGATAAGCAGCACTGACTCGGTTCAGCGGGAGGCCTCCGCGTGTCATAGTAAAGGCCAGATTTGCATTCAATCACCTCAAACGAAGTTAAAAATTGAAGTCGAATGCATGGCGCATCCCTCAGGGATTGATCAACGCCGAGAGCTTTATCCTTTATCCTTTATACGTATATTGGGTGACATGATGGAGTTTTCCGAATTGAAAAACGTACTGAATTTAGAGAAAAATGCACGGAAAAAATCGATATTTTTGTTCTGTACACCTTTAAGCGAATGAAAGTGCAACAAATTATTCAGCGACGAACGCAAGCTTCTATCTGATTCCTGCATCTGGTGGTTGGATACCGCCAGTGATTCCGGGCATACCACCAAATCCGTTCATTCCGCAACCACTTCTCGCTCCTGAAGCTATTCTAATGCGTCAGCGAAGTATGAAAAAGGTATATATGGTTATTTCTACACTCATCTTATATGCGTATTATTAATTTTCGATTAGATACGTTGATCCCTGTCTACTAATTAATTCTCAGGACCGATTATCGATTGACTTTGGTATTCTGCAAATAATTCCATATTTCTAGTTGAGCGGACATGAGATTATTGACAATACACTTTATTCAGTTCAATACAGTACAGTATTGATAGCTGACATCTGGCGGTTTTGCCTTCCTCACACCAGTTTGTTGCTTTACGATTCATTAGTTGCTATTGGAGATTAGTAATAAGTAATGGTATTATAGCACCAAAAACAGTAGTAATAACAGCAATAATAATAGCAGTAATGGTTATAATACCAATACTAAGTGGTCTCCAGTGGTTACTGGTTATCATAAAACAAACGACTCTGGAAAAGGTGAGATTGTCAAAACGTTAGCCATTAATACTGTTCTGTATGGTATCGAATAAATTGTATCATTGACGAATTCGTACCCTCTAATCAGATAAAAACGAAGTTATTGTGTGAATTTTCCGGCAGAGTCTCTTCAATCTCTCCTATTTAATCTTCTTGACCCCGTCTAGTTTCTATCTTATCATGCTCTTTTTATAACTTTCTGATTTCTTTTTCTTATTTTCTATTCATTTTCTATTTGTTTTACATCATTGCTATTGATGTGATGTCTAGTGCCTACTTCAACTGATTCAGAACAAAACCATGTTGCGCCACGAGATGATCATTCGAAACAGTGATTCCGGAAAGATTATGGGAGTAAAGGGTAGACGAGTAGCTCTGGTTGAACAGTTGACAAATACAGTAATCAGCTTCCAAAAGGTTGTTTATTCTTTATGACCTCGTTCTTTTTCACATGATTTCCATTTTTTAATTACTTCACTATTACTAATTTCATCCCAATCCCTATTTTCTATTTTAATTTTTTAGTGTTCTATTAACCGTACCTTATAGTCATCGTTGTCGTCCTTTCTTTATCTCGTCCTTTCTTGTAATAATGATATGAATATTCATTACAGGTGGACCCGAAAAGCAAAGAAAGAACTCTAACAATCACTGCTTCTTCTATGGAAGATATTGAACGAGCTAAGGACTTGATTATTGACACAATTAAAAGAAACATGAGTCCTATAAGGGTGAGATAGCAAATTCATTAGGCTCAAGATAGGACAATGACTAAGATGCTATAATTTGACATTTTGCTTGATATTATCATCGTTGCTAGCATTTAGATACTAATTTACTTTATTTGTTTATTTAGGTTCATCCTAGTGTTATAGAACCTGGTTAGAGAATGAGAGAAGAGAAAATCGAATTGATGTGATTCTAGATAGATCGAAGCATGCACGATAAATTAGAAGACGACGATGAAAACGAAAACGATATTTCGATAGAAACGACACAAGATGGGAATGCTCAAGGTGTGCTGTTCCGATCCTGAAGTGCTGCAGGTACCGTAATTTCAATGATGGTTTCCAATGGCTATGTTCAACAAGTGATTTTTTTCCATCGAAAAATCGACTCTCACTAAACAACAGAATGAGAAAAAGCTATCACGCGATGTGCCCTTTTGTATGAAGCTTACGCGAGGTGGGTAGATTCCCTCATTCAAAATCGAATGGCTGACGTTTTGGCGATTACACCATCCTCAGAGCCGTTTAACCTCTTAATATGATAGGGGTCACCGTTGTGTTGTGGCGCACCATGAAGTAATGACAACTCTTTTATAGTGTGTGACAATACAATGGTGACTTCTCTCATAGAACAGCTAAACGACCCTGAGGAAGGGGAAGCCGCCGAAACGTCAGCCATTATACTTCTTCATTCTGGATGTCTTTTTTCGTTTATGGCGTATTACGCTCATACCCACATCACGAAAATATGTTTGAGTGGAACACAAATAAAGAAATTGCCTTCAGGCAGCACAACAAGCTCTTTCTGAATATCTTCGAACTCGTGCTCGACCATCGGCTGAAGAACGTGAGAAACGTAAGGAACGCCGAAAGAGTATGCCTTTACAAGCCAATCAAACAGATCCTTCACCTAAGGTGCTTTATAAAATCTACTTACTTTACGTACTTTCTCTTAAATTATGCTTCTTTTCTCATTCTATTGTCCTATACTTCGATACTTTCATAGAACGATAAGTAATAACATATTACTAGTAAATGAGGATGATGCAGGTCGAAATATAAAAGGATAGTCTCTTATTCCACAGCATACTATTGTGCGCCTCAATCATTCGATGTGTTGTCTTGTAACCGGCATCCAAAGGACGTCTCTTCTATGGATGTAATTGAATCCAGGTCGTATTGATCTATTGAAATCCTTGGATGAATCTACTGAAGTGTTTCCCACGTCTCATTCCCGAAATCGCTCGTCTTTAAAGATAAGAGTGAGGCTAGCTGCCTAGTCGACCGACCTCTCGAGAGTGATATATCAATCTTCAAATTAGTTGATTCCATATAATGAAAGAGAAAATTTAATGTGTTGATAGACTGGTATGTAAACAATTTTGATATTATATGTATTTTTTTTAGTATTTTCATTATCAGTGCTCATTTTGTATTCTGAAGCTACTACTACGTGTTTTGAAAGGCTTTTGAAAACGTCAAAAAAGCCCTATAAGTTGCATAATGCCTCTATACAGTTCTTCTTGATAATCCTCATTGTACACTGTCTCTTTCTTTTTTTTTTTCGTCTTGTTAGATCATCCCGGAAACGATTTTCAGCAAAATCGCTCATTCCATGGTTCTACTCCGAATCTTGCGGAAACGGGGGTAGAAGCTGCACATCAACGAACGACTACAGCGAAAAATGCAGAATCTTCCAAGGTAAGCAATTTTTTCTACGAAAGGTAAATGAATAACTTAAGAAATAAGAACTAGGGCCACAGGACAAGACGTAATAAAAGGTTTGACATTCTTTTAAGATTGTTTCAAAGTGTAGCACACCTGGAAAGAAGTCTGTGGTACGTAATTCTTAGATGCTCACAAACGACTTCCACAATCATGTTTTTTACGCCTTGAGACAACATTTTAACCATTTTATCATCAATACTTCCATGGGCTGATATTTAGTAATCTCAATCCAAATTCCCATCGGAGGTTTAAAATAGGTGATGATTTCAAACTGAAAAGAATCAATCACTTTCCTAGCCAAATTCTAGTGATGTCACACTAGTACCATTGTCACTTTCTCACAAAAATTCAAGACTTCTTTTTACAGTCTGAGAAGAAAGAG
This sequence comes from Parelaphostrongylus tenuis, assembly GCA_019055375.1. Taxonomy (NCBI): domain Eukaryota; kingdom Metazoa; phylum Nematoda; class Chromadorea; order Rhabditida; family Metastrongylidae; genus Parelaphostrongylus; species Parelaphostrongylus tenuis. Next base: position 129,117 of record JAHQIW010006679.1, read on the forward strand.
AGATTACAGCCAATCTACTACTACGACCGTGACACTCTTCTCAAACTTCGAAACGTCAATAACTCCGCTGACGAGGTCCGCACACGAATTGCTGACGTCGCCACGGAAATTCTACGTCAAAGCACACCGATGTGATAGCACGCATTCTTTGAATGGACTTCACATAAGTATTTGGAAAGTAAAGAGCATAGCACTTGTTCTATCACGTCTTTAGGATTCAGCTTTAGAAAACCAATAAACTAGGAGGGCTAGTTCGTTTTAGTGATTAATCTTAAGTCAATTGCCGATCAACGAAACAAGAAACGAGCTGTTTGCCTCACTTTTGTTTGCAATGACACGTGCACAACCCCAGATCGCTCACATATGACAGCCGGTATGCTATGTTCATTTTCGTGCCAAATTAGCTTTATCATATATCTAGTACTATCCAAATACTTGTATAGTAAGTATTAGCCTTCAGTTGTAGATTCCTATAGCACATATATAGACACAACCTTTACTAGATCATTTTGACTTTGTATTTGCGCTCTACATAAGTTTTAAATGTTACACGAATGTTATATGTAAATTGAAGTAAACCTTCACTGTACGCCCGTTTCACATAAACTGTGTCAAGCTCAACGAATTAAAACAATAGAGACAACAACCAACAAAAGAAATGTGACAAATTGATGAGCATAACAGAATGAAATCAACAAATTCTGTTAATCATAAACTGACTCCAAATAGTCTAATCGTCCCATCATCCGAACAACTAGCCAGCATCCATTCATCGGAGTTTTCCTCTGATGTCGCAGCGGGATTCCATGCAACGCAGTTGATCTGGAAAGAATCCAAAATGAAAGATTTCGCGAACTTCAGGAACCTCAGTAAAGGATAGCATTCCTGTGCTTGATCTCAATATATGCTGTATTTCGTCGGGATTACAGCTTTAATCTCACAAGTGATGGAATGCTGACTGTGGAAGTTTGACTGAATAACAAGCCATAACTGAAGGTTTTTCTTTGACCTTCGCAAATCTTGGTTTTGATATGGTATGAGTCAGAGATAAACATCGAAACGTTCACCCTAGAGAACAGATTCTCAAGCACTGAATAAGGTAAATTAGTTTTGGTCTAGTGAAGTAAAAGTCCTAACAACTACACAAGGAATAAAGTAAGGAATAAACTTTTTTAGGAAACAAATTCCCATAAAGTCAATGTACTGGTAAAAACTTCATGCTAATAGAAAGAAGTTTTACGTGGATGGTAACATGAGATATAAAGTTCCTGAATGACTGAATGGCTTCTTTAACATCTACCAATACTCAACCTGGGATACTTAAGTAGTTAGCAGCCTTTCAAGAAATTTATAAAAAAAAAAAAACAAAACAAAAAGGCGCCCCTGTCATTTCGA
>JAHQIW010006681.1:0-19870 GCA_019055375.1 Parelaphostrongylus tenuis
CGGATGCTTTTCGGTAAACTTTCAGCAATCATCAAGCGACAATCAAAATCTCAAAGTTCCAGTGCTGAATTTGTCTATTCTTATCTATACAAAAAGAATTACCTGCCTGTTATCGTATCTACACCATGAATCGATCGTTTACCATGTACATGACCGTACTGATAACGTTGTGCACGCTTTAATTATAGGTCCCTGAAAACACTCGCTTTGCTGACGGCATCGTCATCTTTTCAAAGAATACCAACAAAATAAGAGAGGATGCTTGGTGAGCTCGACGAAATCGAAGAAGGATAGCATCGTGCATAGCTGGAGGAACACTCTGATGGGATCTCTGATGCGATGCCAAAAAAGACAATGTATGGTTTTCTGTTGCACAGACGGCATCCTTCGTTCATCTAAGCCCTTCAGTAATGGAAAACAGCATGAAGAACGTACCATGCAGACGAGGGATTCCATCACTGTTCACAGAAAACGCTCTCATCTCGACTCACTACCTTGATCTTAATTATTGGGAAATGTATCTGGTAAAAAAGTGTTGACAACTGAGGTCAGAAAAGTAAGATGGACTGGAATGACTTGTATGCACTTCGATCATCTACCAAATGCTAGTACGTAATTGTGGCTCGTGTAATCAGGTGTCTTGAGTCACGAGACAGTTTTATATGATCCTAAGAAAACTGAGTGGTGAGCAAAAGTGCGGCCTTAGACGGGAGTCGAACCCGAGTTTCGTCCATACTGGAGGCGCGTGCTTACGACTTCGGCTGGGAGTCGAACTTGCGTTTCATTTATAACAGGGACGTGTGCTCCACTAACCACCGAGGTACATTCACACCACCACTCGTTCGCGTGGATCAAAGGCGGGTTCGACTCCCGTCTGAGGTCGTATTTTTGCTCACCATTCAAATTCTCTTAGGTTTATATGAAACATCATAACACTGTGGAAGAAGCAGTAAAAACACTAGATTTCGCGGTTCAATCGGCGTTCTTCTGAGCTCCATACGTATTTGTCTGCTTCACAATCAACTCCCAAGGATCGGTCATGAGCAAGCAGTTCGTGGAAATGAGCTAGTTGCCTGCACTCGGTAGTAATACTGTGTTGGACACCTGCCGATGGGCCATCACAGAGCAGGACGGTGGGTGGCGGCACATTAGTGGTGTAATCACCAGCTACACTGTCAACATTCAAGAGAGGTCTTTCTGCACCGTCAGTTCCGTCATCGTCATGTTCAGAACCTTGTGGAGTGTTCACGTTTTTGTCCATGCTCGCGTCTGATTCGTTATCAATGTACTCGTCAATGCTTACAGGCAAGCCTTGGAACATGGTTTCCAGTTCTTCATCTCCAAAAACTTCCCAGTCTTCTTCTCTTCAGGCATCCCCATCTTTTTCTCTGACATGACGGCGCTGAAAGCTAGGCTCTCGAATATTGACAAACAACATAATAAGATGTAGTTGTAATGGAGTTATAAACTCACACCAATAGTAAGCTGAAGAAGCGAAACAAATCCTCGTTAGCAGCTAAACTACCAGAACGATAACAATGTGTCAGCTAGTTAGCGAGAATGCTACATAGTAATCAATGAAATTGTATATTCTTACCTTCGCACACAAGCGCCATCTCTTTAATTTATGTGACTGATTTGCTTGACCTACACAACTGGCAAAAGTTCGCAGGACGTCTTTGGAGGCAGTGTGTAAGATTTCAAAATTTACTGGTGTAGAAGACCTTCTATTCAAAGTGTTTATTCAAGCATAACTTCTCTCGCAATATCAACAACTACCAGCTTTACAATATCCTCCATAAAGGACAACATTCTTTATATTTATAACATTTACAAAATTCTTCTTACATACGGATCCATTTTCTCACAGTAAACTAGAAAATAGACATAATTATACGCGGTACAATTACATAACTCAGAATAGGTAATGCTAGTATAGCTCGTAGCTAATGTGAAATCATGATATTTTGTGAACCTGATACAGCAGTCAATCCAGCGCATTGTTGAAGTATCAAGTTTTGATTGTCACTGAAACAATGATAAAATGGTTAGCCTGCTATACCTACTAGTTCTCCTGAACAGAAAACGCTTCCTGCACATAAGTCTGATGTAATCCAAAATTTCCATCTTCCTCGCGTGCACCATTGCATAAATTATTAGAAGTGAAAGAAACCCTGCGGTGAAAACTTGGTTATGGTAAGAACTATCGGTGACCTTACATCGCATGCATTACGCAACAGCTTCTTTTGACATACTGTTCGTTGTTTTCCAATTTCCAGTCACCATTACAACTCTTAAGTGTTGTTTATGACAAAATATATCGAAACTGATTGATTTATATGATTGTATTCTTTGCACAACTTGTTACGATTGACATATGTCATTATCACTGTAATTTCGTAGTAAAAGAAAGATTTTCTTTTCCAAACGTAAACGTTATATGTCCACTAAAAGCATACGATTGTGTAGAGGAAATCTTGAACTATCGAACTGCCATTACAAACACCAGACTTTTATCCAAAATGATGAGAAAACCTAATCAAATACCAAAAGTCGCGCATTGGGGCTGCGATTTGCACTTCGTGTGGCTATCACAGCTGGTGGTCCCAAAATGATTAAGTATTGCCTTCATTCTTAGTGTTGGACGTGCGATACCGCGAGACGGGCGAAACCAGCGAAACGTACGTTTGTCATTAAAGTGGAATACTGAAGCTCCTAGAGGCTTGATAAAGAGCCTGTGGAAATATTATAAGGTTATTTACCACTATTTATTATTGTCTGTGTGTAAAAATATCTTGGATTTATATCCGACATTGTGGATAAATATTAAGAAAACGGAATAAGTCACTCACTTTTTGATTCGAATACGTGTATTCTATTGAGTTGATTACGCGTCCGCTTGGCTTTTATAAACTCAAAAAAGTGCGCATCCGCCGAAATGTTGGCCAAAACTGAATAAAACTTGTTATGTATAGCCTATTGAGTGGGTAAATATTGAATCCTCTAAAATTATACTCTCTTTTAGTGCATTTACATTAGCGGTTTCTGATCATCAAAAGACAACTTTCTAATCGTCACAATATTTTCCTTGTACTTTCTGATAATTCTTCTCGTTTGGCAGTAGTTCTTCTGACAAATTTGCATTTTCGGAGCTGTTTCACAGTGTCCAATATCGGTTCTCGGTCATTTAGACTGGCAAACTGGTAAACTTTGAGTAAAATGATTGACTCAGATGCTAAAAAATGTTCTATACACGTTCATATGCTTTTTGTGCTACCAGCGAATCATAGGCGTGGTATAAATAAGAGAGCGTGGTGGAGGTCAGACATAATTTTATTTTGGATTTTACAAAATTATGAAAGGGTGTTTTGAAAAACCGTCTACGCATACCTCTAGCCAAATATCTGAGCTCTCGAATCTCTGCTAACACTTCGATGAAAAATTCTTGTCCGGAAGTGGAGTCGAATATTCATTTGTCGCCGTCCAACAGAAGGCAACCATTCATTTTTTCGTTTCAACTGTTCCACCGTAGCATGATTACAGCATGATTTCAATACGAACAATGATATTAGATTTTTGATTCAACCTTTGGCATTCAACACACGCACACGTCATGAACCTTCAGAGCAAGCAAACAACGGACGATGTGTTCAAAACGTGAGAGCATTTGATTCCCATCTTTTATCCGAACCGATCTTTATTTAGTTCAATTTTAGTCGCAGGTCACCACGCGTCCATGTCCACTCAGAAGTGAAGGATCGACCATAGTAAGTTTTCAGAACACATTCAACCAGGAATAATTTCGTGTTATAATTATGCCGCTGAAGTAATATAATTTGAGCACTACTTTTCCATTATTCGCCCGCAATCTTGGCCCTCGAGAAAAATTTGTTTCTATTTGTTACATTAGTTGTAATCATTATTGGATAGCACGAATCTCGAAAATTTGAAAAAAAAACCTTGTTCTCAAAATGGGGTCTTTTGTGTGCTGTAACAGCAAAAGTAAATTATGTTTTCATCCCAACATTTCTGGGAGTTTTTAAAATTCGAAGTCGGAAATAGTTCAGTGATTCAGGGCTGATGTTGTGAAATTCTACTCAAATAGTTTCAAGGAGCAGGGATTTGGTGCCAGTATGGTATTGCGCGAAATTCAACGTTCTTTTGGTCGCTACAGCGCTCTAAAAAGCTCTTTTAGAAAGATCAAATATCTGGTAATTACTATTTGAACCAACATGTCATGTGGTCTGCTTATGGGCACTTAAACAGCCAGATACACATGTTTCGGCTCTGGCAACCTTATCAATCAGACAGGCCCTTCCTCTTTGACAGTCCTTTCGGGGCTTCCCGCATATATAAAGTAGGCGACGATGTACGACTCACAGGTGCCGCCAAGTAATATAAATCAGTGGATCGGCAGTGTTTTCAACTCGAATGCTTCGCTTGGTATTTTTGAAATGTCATACCGTTTGTTTCCAGTGTTTTCTTGACTGCACTCTTAAGAAATAAAATACATTATTGGAATCATTAGAATTTAAGCTATCGAAGAGTATCATTAGAAGTTTAGAAGAAAAACTTTGTTTTGTGAAGAATGATCAGGAAAAAACATATCTTATTTTTGCTGTTAGAGCACGATAAGAAAGTCATTTTGAACGCAAGACGAGCCATTGAGATTCATGAGATTTGCGCTACTAGATACTTGTCGAAGCCTAGCAATAGATCAAAGGACGCGTTTTTTCCTGAGGAGATCGAGAATGGGTGCTGATAACGAACATGATCCATGCCTGCGAAACCCAATATTTTCTTAAGTGGTATTACGTAATAAAAAAGTTTTTCAGTTATGTATGCCACTGAAATTGTCGAGATTTGATTTATCGAATGATTATTGAAGGTATAAAAGAGAAGCTTTTTGAGGGACAAACATAAATTTATTTTTGCTATTAAGACGCATAAGAGAGGCGATTTTGAAAAAAATGTACATTCAAAACCTTTGGTGTAGAGGAATTGATGGTGCATCTCGCTAAGCTTGTCAACGCCAAGTGTTTCAGTTTTTTTCCTTTTACCTGATCGAGGTCTATGACTCGGAGGCAGTTGAAATAACTCCAATGTTAACTCAACTATTTTCTTCTTCCTGACGGTCAACCAGTTACACTGTAGCAGGACATTAGTATGGAAATCAGCACTCATTTGGTAATCTAATCATTCTTGGCATGACGAACTATTTTCTTGAGGCTTTAATTTTACTCTTCGCTTTAACAAAATAGAACAACTCCCTTCACCTGAAGTAATTGGACGGTTCGTCTTCACTACTTGCACGGACCCCAGCACAGACTCCATTCGTCCCTTTGTTTCGCGACAGCCAGTCACCCATGGCGGTGATCTGATTTGAGCATGGCGGTTGATGCGCGTGCCATACCGTGATCTGGAAGATATCGGCAGCTGCGGATACAGCTCCTTTTTCTTTTAGCGAACACGTCCGCCCAGCGTGTAGGTGTTCGTTCTTGAGAACGCGCACATTGTCGTGAAATCTACTCAGCAGTTCTTCTCGTCCATCTGTCATCTGTTCTTCTCAATATATGACCACCCCCTTCGTCTTTCGCAAAAATGTGGAGAACTCTGGATCACAAGATGGAGTGGACTTCAAGAATGTGAGCTGCGCTAGCCGGTCAGATGTTGTGTGCGCCGACGAAATTACAGAAGAGATTGGTTGAGCGTTTTGTGAACTGTTCGTAGCAGTCTTGATTTGGTCGAAATATCAGCCCAAGTCTTAGCTGCATAGCAAAGCGCTGAGAAAGACGTTGAATCAAAAAGGTAAGCACGGAATTTTGGATCTGTTAGTTGGTCGATGGCTTCTCTGGAAGGCCCGAATGCGGCCCATGCTGCTTTACGCCTTTTATCTAGTTCCTCCTTCATGTTGTTTTCCATTATCAATGAACGGCCAAGGTACACATACGAGGTGGTTTCTGCACTCAGAGGATTATTCAATTCGACCTGTTCTACATGGGTTCTTCACCAACTAGGTCTTCATCCTATTAATACGTAATCCAATCTTCCTTCACGCTTCGTTTGTTTCCTTCAACATCGTCTCTGTTTCAGTGGTACTCTTCGAAAATATGACGATGCCGTCCGCACAACGAAGATGTGACAGAATTTTTCCATCGAAACTTATACCTTTATGATCCTTTTATAACAGCAAAGTTAAAATTATGCTACCCGTCCAAACATTTCTTGCTGAAGGAAGCCTTTTTTTACAGTTTTAGCCGCCATTTGATAGCTTAAATCTCGACAATTCCAGGGATACATTTGTATTTTTTAGAAGGAAGTTCTTAGTGCGCCGTAACAATCACAAAAGCACTGAGTTTCGCAAGTTGGGAAATGCCAAAAGCGCGGTGACTTAGTGCCAATGCTGCAAAATCCTATCTACTTATCAGGAAGGCGCGCGGTAGTTTGGTGCCAGAGTTGCGTTGCGCGAAACAACATTCTTTGGGTTGCGACAGCTCTCTAAAAAGCTTTTCCCAAAAAGCAAACACAGTATTGGAATAACTGACACTAGAAATATCGAAGGGCCATAAAAAATCTGATGAAAAATCTTCGTTCACTGAGAAATGCATGATTAAGAAACGTAGTCACACTTTTTCTGTTAGGGCGGATTTACTACGCATACCAAAGCCATTTTGAGAGCAAAGTGCACAATTAAAATTTCTGAGACTGGGCTACTAGATTTTTGTAAAACATAGAAAAAAATTATGCGACACGTTTTTTTTTAAGAGATCGATAAAAGGTGCTGAAAACGTAAATGATCAAGATTTGCAAAACTCAGTGTTCTCCAATCTGTTACAGCGCAGTAGAAAGTTCTTCAAAAATTGAATATATCCCTGAAATCATCATCGCTATCGAATGATTAGTAAAATTTTGGAAAAAAAAGCTCTGCGCAGGGGGGGGGGGGGGGGTGGGGATGTTTGAGACTACGTTTCTGCTGTTACAGCGCATCAAAAAGACAATTTTGAAAATAAGGTATATTTAAAACACCAAGTTTCAACCTTTTTTCTTTTGCTGGCTCGAAGTCTAAGACTCTCAAACATTAGGTTGGAAAGAAAGTTCCCATCGTTTAATAAAACGTTCAAAATTTATGCACATATTCCGACAACAAACAACAACAACTACTCTTCAAAATACAGGCTATCATTATCCACCACTTTTTGTCATCGGTCCGCCAGGTTTTAGATGTGATCGAAGTATCACTCATTTGGCTTCAAATCAAGGAACTCGCAACATGCTTCTTCAACTTCATCGAAAGATTCAAATCGGCAACCTTCCAAAAAATGTCATTGATAGGAAAAGGCCGTAATCAGGTGGAAATGAGTTGGCACGGTTGATACAAAAACGCCTAGTTCTGCTGCCAATTTACGAGAACTTGATTACGGCTCATTTTCCAAACCAGTAATCGAATCTTCATCATCGAGTTCGGTTGGACGTCCGGATCTCGGTCTGTCGGTCTAATCTTCATTTCCGGCCTTAACTCACGAAATCGCTCACGGACTGTTGATTCCCCAGTCGTACGACAGCCCCAAGCATTGATGATTTGGCGAGCAGCATCAGCATTTGATCCAAGTTTGTACTCGTAAAGTATTAACAAACATTTTGCTTTCTGAACATTTCCATTTTGCAGCAGATGTAGACAAGCTGTATGTCAATAGATACGGAAAAGTAGACCTTTCAGCTGAATCACACACGATTCACGCGAAAAAAACGACGATCCCATCCAATCCATGGAAATTTCTCCGGCCTATACGTTCCATTGTTAGTTGGCTATTTCTCCCTCCTGACGGCCAACCAAGTGTGGACTAGCCTTAGTACGGAAATCGGTCCTGATTTGAGGATCGCTAATCTGTTTTGGTCCTGCCAACTAATTCCTTAACGTCTTGATTTTATTCCTCGCTCCATCAAATAAGAATAGTGCTTGAAAAGCGTTTAAGGAGCTCAACACATAGTGGTTTTGAAAATCGGTTGATAAGACTGCGGTGATGCAAGCACGGATTATGATAATTGCTTGTTACTAGCGCACTTTACCTCTATCATATGCATGTTCCGTAGTTCTGTTCAGCTTTAGCTGAGCACCAATCCCTTGCTTAGAAATTGTGAGCACTACTGCGCCTTTAATTTTTTTTCCTTTTCATTGTTTTTACTGATTAATAGTATGTCTGTTCAGCAGTTCCGTGGTGTTAAATATAGTATTTATTGAATACTAGTAATTCAATACAATATGGTGAAGTAATGCGGCAAAAATAGTACAACAATCGTGGTGGTTTATGTTTCAGCGAGGCTCGCTATCTTCAGAGCTTGGAAAGGTCAAATTGATTTGCAAATCATTCGGTCAAAAGCCTGCATAACCTCAGCTGAGGTTAATGATAGTCGGTCTTGGAGATTACTGTTTTGTATTGCATTACTAGTATTCAATGAAAAACTATATTTAACACCGCGGAACTGCTGAGCAGAAATGCTATTGATCTATTCCTACTAAGCCGAGGTCAATTGATACTCGATCTTCGGAATTGCTTCAAGATACTTTTACTGAGATAATAACCAGAAGTGCATTCGCGGAGATGTACAGCAGCATATGCTTGCTCTTGTCTGAATTTCCTGAAGGAAATGTAGAACTTTTAGCTAGTTTATGTGACCCTCCTAAGGGTAGGAGAGCGGCAATCAGCGAGACCTGTTGTAGACTATTGTGAATCGTTCACAATCGAATTATTCATATGATTTCTTAATAGAATCATTACATGTTGATTCATTCATTTTCAGCAGCGCCAGATGAGAGATGGCGAAACACAGACGGAGCATTCCAACATATGGCTGGAATCCGATGAGCAAATTCAGCGTCGACTTTCTCGTTTATTGACAGATCCAGATTGCCAACAGATGGTGGAAAGGATGCTGAAAATACTTTCCAAGTTAGATATGGCGATGCAAAATCGCCGTCCTGACAATACTAGGTAGTTCCCTGATTGCTTAAATCTTATTGTGAGCAACCAAAATGCTTCCACTTGAATCGATTCTTAGAATTTGCATTTTTTTTCAACTCTCCAAGCTTTTGAAGCAAACGGTAATGCGGTGTTGACAGATCTCGATTTCTGTGTTTTTCCTGTCGTATTAATTACTTCTTTCATTACGTCGATGTGTGTAGTTCATGCCACATCAAGTTGGCGTTTCCTCTTGCCTCATTATTTAGTAATATTATTCACTTTTATTTATTTTCCGTGTTATTTTTATGCCGATTATGCAATGCTAATCGTTAAATCGAACATTTTGCATAAATTATTAGCTTTTTTCTATGTTTCGCCTCCTTTCCTGCACTATTTCAATCTGTTCTATCAGTTTATCATAATTTGAAAAAAGCTTTGAATAAAGAGTACTTGGATCCGACCTCTCGCATTTATCTTATTCATAAATATGTATTCACTTCGCTAAATGACGCATCTTCACGAGACCTACAGGTTCTTGCACATCATCACTCTTAAGCTCATTTTGGTGATGGTGCTCTGCCTCAAGTCTAATAAAGACTGTTAATACCGTTTCGTGACTCAAGACAACTAGTATCACGCGCCGCAACTAGGTACTGACATTTGGTAGATAATCTAAGTAGACACAAGTCAATGTAGTCCAACTTACTTACTTGACCTCAACCGTCAGCTCTCTTTTACCATATCACATTCTCAATTCTTGGAAATGAAAGAAATGAATCGAAATTGAGAGCGTCTTTTCCGAAGAACGAATGGAATTCCTCTTTTGCATTGCCCTTTCTTCATGCTGTTTCCCAGTTGAACGGCTTAGATGAACGAGAGAAGTTGTCTGTGCAACTGAAAACCATGCATTGTCTTTATTGACGTCGCATCAGGGATTTCCTCTGAGTGATCCTCCATTTCATGCACGGTGCTCTTCTTCTTCGGTTTCGTCGAGTTCACCAAGCATCCTCTCCTATTATATTGGCATTTCTTAGGAAGATGGCGATGCCGTCAACAAAGCAAGTGTTTTACTGAAGCTGCACAACGTTATAGAACAACGGTCATGTACATCTTAGAGGGTCGATTCATGGTGTAAATACGATATCACATAACTAGATCTTTTACAGAAATAGGAATTAACAAATTCAGCACTAGAATTTCCGAGATTTGGATTGTTGTCCGCTGATTGCTAAAAGTCTATCGAAAAGACGTCCACTGACCCCAGCCGAGCAAATAAAGCAGAATAATTTTAGATAAAAGATTATCATTGCTGCTACAGACAGCGCCCTGAAAAGGCCCCTTTTTGGAAACCAAGCAGAGCAGGCCTTAAATCATTCCTAAAAGCTTAAGCGAAATGCTCTGTTTAGCGAAAAAAGCCTCTAAGAATTCGTGTATCTCTAAAGCTATTGAAGGAAACGATAAATGAAATTTATCAAAACTTGAAGACAGAAAAGCAGCACTACTAGGTAAAGCTGTAGTTGAAATGCAGGTCCACAACGCTCACTGTCGTTCTGCTGCTTCACAATAACAAATATAGGAGCGCGTGTGTCACTGGGGTTAGAACTGTCAACGCTCCAATTTACGGATGACGACAGTTTCAAAGGAGCGCTCCGGGATCACCGGGCAGCCCGTCACTCCGTTATTGGTAATTTAGTACCAAAATTGGGAGGATAGCAGCAACACTAATAAATTTGCTTTTGCTTAGTGATTCGATTGCTCAAAAGACCGATAGCCCATTCGGAAGAAAAACTTAATACGTTATCATCGTTCGAGTCCTTGCGCCTTTTCTTGGTTCGTTTTTCCGGTCTAGTATGGGGACGATATGAATAGGTATTGATTATCCACCAAATCGTACGACCAGGCTAACACAACATCCAGCCTCTAAAGAAGCCGAAGTTTCTCGTACCTCAGTCACCGATTTCCTGCTTCTGTGTCCGTTCTACAGACTACAACCAACCTCATGTTGGTTAAACAAGGTTAGTTTTGAGACCTACAAATATTATCGATTTGATATTTAGTGTAGAGGCTAGACATGATTTCAGTCACCATTGCGATACTCATATTGAGTGGACTGCTTGCCAGCCGATTCCTCAGCGCTAGATCAGCGCCAAGAGCTCCTTCTATCCTATGAGAGCGAGTTGAGATCTTCACAACATTCGACGTAAATCCACTGAGATTTTCTATGATGGGAATATACGGGAATGTGAAGCAGAGATTTCTATATAGCTGTAGTTGCTCTGCACATTCTCCAAAACCACACACGAGTGGTGGATAATGAGAAAAAATCCGAATGGGTGAGCCAATCTTCATTGACTGTGCTTTGATATTGAACACTCACTAAGATATACGGATATTTGGATGGCCGTCTTTAGAGGGTGGTCCGAGCCGAAGCAGTCTCGTGTAGTCGTGAGCTTATCGAGGCGATCTACTTCAAACGTGGTGACATTCGGAATTTTTTCTACAGTGGTGCCTAAGACATTAGGAAGGAAACGTTATGTTAACTATTTAACGTATTTCGACACTAGACATCAAAAAATTTGTTAAGATGTAAATTTCACGACAACTGCCTTTCTAATCCTAAAGGGCCGCCATAGAAATCGATGCTCGCAGAGCGAGTTTCGCGATTTTCGCTGTTAAATTAAAGTTTTATTTCTCTATAAAAGAATGTTCGAAGCCTAAGAGAGGTTGGCTATGCGGGTGTTTCGGAGGTTTCGCTCTCCTCGTCAGTGACCCACGCCCCACATTGAGCCCGCATTGTAGCAAGGAGGGAGGCGTATGTGATGACGGCACAGTTTACAATAACACTGGTCCATTACCACTTCTTAATCGATTTTTTAAATGTTAACTTGGATGTTTATTGCAAAGTTTTGAAACAGTCGGTGCCATGGATCAATTTTATTTTTCTGTTTTGACCAGTAATGTAGAGTGATGTGTAAAACTTCCGCGTCAGGGAAGAGTAGTACCCGCACCTCACTCTTTCGGGGAGCGCATGCTCTATCCGTTACACTACACTAAAGTTTTGCACACCACTCTGCATTGCTGAGTGTATATATGAAATCTTACCACCGCTAAAGCGGTTAAATGAAAAGAACTCCATTTGATCTCTGTTTTGCAAGAAATTTTGTATTTCTTGTATTAGCCGATACAACACGATTTTCTCTACTCGGTCATATGCTTTTTTCCAGATATATGCATCGTGTATAAAAAAAAACGCTGGTTCACTGTGCATCATACTGAATTTGGTAATCAGTCAATTGTATTAAATTATTCAAAGGATTTGCAATAGAAATCTGTGGTTCTGATTTTTCCTACTTCTATAGAAGACCCATGAGTCATCATAACAGATAGACCTTAGGAAGCAATGAGTAATGTGTCAAAAATGATGATGCATGTTACGATTGACGTGACGCCGAGTGCAACACTCACTATTCTTTTAATTTCAACAACGCAATAAAGAGTCCTTCTCGAAATTTGAGCTCATCATTGATATTGCTGAGATTTCTGCTATCGATGAGTTATTGAATGTTTGAATGGACAGCTCTGTCTAGCGAAAGCCGCCTATAAAACCGTTTTCAAAATGAAATATGCCGTTCGCATTTCGGAATTCAAGCTATCTATTGGTTCCTAAAAAGCCAGAAGGAGTAGAAAACATGCCTTTCTTGATTCGATTTAGACAGGGGGAAAGTATTAGGTATTGGTGATAAGAGCTTAATTTGCTACACTGGTATCAGCTACATTTAACAATCACTTCCACATAGACCTCTCGTCAACACGGTCGACCGGTTCAAAATAATTTCTCAGTAAATTCCTTGTACATTTTCTTCGTCACATATCCAATTCGCCATCGTCAGCAGCTGTGGTGAAAATCTAGCACGGCCCACACTACTAAGCTGAAGTGGAGTGTCGACAAAGTCGACCCAATTATCGACTTAATCAAACGATAGGCCTTTGGAGTGCGGAGGTCTTGTCGGCACAGCCTATCCATGTTAGATGGGCAGAGCGAAGACCATCGAGCCGACCGGCATTCATCATCGTGGCGCGGCGGAGAGCAGTCAGTCCATCTGCGTCGTCATCTTACTATTATCATTATCGTAATGCATGACTGTCTTCCGACATATCGAATGTTCTTATTGAACAATGAATCTTATTCATAGTCTCTGGCTCCTCCAACTGTTCATCGCATGTCGACTGTCTAACTGCTAGGTTTATCCATTGCGCCATCATCATCGTATGGGTCTTTCACTCATGACTTATCGCCTTGTTCACATTTCTCACGTGCATTCTATGAAATGCAGTATTGCTCTCTGCGACTCTGGTTAGATGGAGGGACGTATGATTCTTTATCATAGTCTTCGGTTCTTCAAAATGTATTGTCTGACTGCTGTGTGGATTTATGTCGTAATTATCGTGGTACATAAATTTCACTGTCTTACTCACGCTCACATTTCTCACACTAATCACAGAAGTCTTATGTACCGTTTGCAATAGCAGTCGTTCCTTATATATAATAAAGCCTCTGAAAAAATTGATTCGCAATATTCCAGACTTTATGTAGCGATAAGATACTCTTGGTTCGTTAAATTCATCCATAACTGCCAATAAATTACCTATGATGTCCAACAGGCGAGCAAACATTTTAGGAGTGAAATATGATTTTCTTTTCGCTCTTACAGCCTTATACGACATTTAAGAAAATTTTTTGATATTTTGGATATCTAATTGCTAGTAAAACTTTAGTGAAAAGCCATATCGAAACTCAGCCAAGCAAACGAAAGAAATCTAGTGTGAATTACAATTTTATTTTCTCTGCTACAGCATAATAAAAAATTTTTTTCTATACTGTCATAACTGCGGAGATTTGAGCTTTCGAAAAAAACCAAATGTCTACGAGAAAACATTTGTTCAGCAAGAAAGACCCTCAATCAGTCAAGTATCACATTTTATACACGTGGTGTCTTAGGGATCGAGAAATGGGCAAAGGCTACCTGCTGGGCAATTGTAGTCGGCTGCTATTATCTTTACGAGCTACCGATGCCAATAAACCAGCGCTTTGATTAAGAGAGGGAGAGAGACTATTAGAATAAAGCTCATTAAAGATATTGATTAAATCTTACGAAAAAAAGGATAATAAACGAAATTTTAGAAAAAAAAACTGAATGGTAACATATTAATGATACATAAAAGGCAATAAATGACTAGTTAAAAAAATAATAAACAAAAAAACCTGAAATTTAAAAAGTAGGTCCCGGCACGAAAATGGATGGATGAAATGGACACAAGTGCACTACTGCACACAGAATTGAGAAGCTTTTGTGACCTGTGTGCCAACGTCGCCATTTTGCCTTTTTCAGTTTCCTCCATGCCACTGAATCATTTCACAAACTGCTAAGTCGTCTTCCTAGCTTATTTTCTAACTCTTTTACTCTACAGTTAGCTCTGCTAAGTTTGATCTCCGCCGCAGTTCACCTTCTTCCACACGGAAGTAAAAAATAGTGTATCAGCAGCAAATCAAATGTAAGGAGGAGCGGTTATTCGCCACACTCTAAAGAATTTTATGCGGCATTGTTTGTTGCATTTCTTCAAGTTAGACGGATAAAGGGTTAAAAAGATAGGACTAAGCAAAAACCGACCGACATTCGAGCCGAAATGGACGTATACTAGCAGTCGATCGATAGCTATAGCCACGCGCAAGACCTGTTCATAGGCATAGTTTTCCTTAAATGATAATAGAACAGCTCATAGCTGTCGTCCCTCATCAATATGAGTACTATAGTCACCGCCATGTAATACAATATTATTGATTAAAGAGTAGATCGTAAATATCGATCGTGTATCTGATGCGAGAAAGTACTGAACTATCAACGATTCCTATGAATCATTGGTACATAGGATTTTTTGCCGGCGTAAAGTGAACGTTAGGAAAGGGGCGATCATTCAAGAGGTTTTGATACGAGAAGGACTGGATACTACTACTGTACCCGACAGTGAGAACTCATTGTGAGCGGCTGGCCTGTGACGTCATCTGCCTACGATTTGATTTCCCTTTATGTCACTGAATTCATTTATCAACTAGTCGTCTTATGGCTCATTTACAGCCTCAGTTCCTCTACAGTTGGCCCTCCTAAGTTTGGTCCCCATTGAACTTTAGCTCCACTTGCGCTTCCCAACTCTGAAATTCGTTTCATACAAGCGTTTTTCCTTCAATTTCCTCGTTGTCCACTTTTGTCCACTAATCAGTTGAACACATTTTGATTTTGCAACCTAATTCTTTACGCACTGTTTTTTTTTTGAGCGCATACTGGCACCATATTTCAAGCCATTCACTAGGTCTCTTATGGCACCTCTACTTAGACGTGTGCTTCGGTTCATTCTCGCAAGTCTCATCAGTAGCGCGTGCCCTTCGGTTCCCCCAGTGCCCTATCACCTCTTTTTTTTTCTTCTTTTTAAGTCCTATTTGCTTACTGTTATCCACGCCTAGGCAGGAATCTGCACGAGGTGAATTGTCTTTTTTTCACCCTCATATCTTTACCTGGATCAAAGCATTTGTTATCATTTGTATGTTGTGAAGTCCTACTTCTGAGCCGCATCAATCAAGTTATTGATCATTATTGTTTCTAGCAATATGTGCATTGAAATTGTTTAGTCCTAGTGATGAAAGTTCAGAATGTCGTCGAGAGCTAACCCACCGCTTGAATGTTGGCGTTTAATGAAATATGCTGATCTTCAAAGCATTGCACCGTGTACGATAGTGAGTTTGCTATTCACTTATCGTACAGAACTCTTTTTATCCAACCACTTTTAGCGGTGTTATGATGTTGTAGACATGCTTGGTTAAAGGGCTTGGTTGGGTAAGCACATTTTGACGTGGGACCGCGATAAGCCGAAAGCCGATCGTTATGTATAATCTATTTGAATCCTCACTATTTCAATTCCTTTTCATTTTTCCATATTCTGATTCTTCGTGGTCATATTTCATGTCGATATGAGTCGCCTAGTAATGCTGTACAAAGGTCGACGACTACTTCGTGTTCAAAATGGTTGAATATTATCCAAGAGATTTTCCTTACTCGTCAGTCAACGTCCGCTGCGTCAGTCCTCATCATGTTTCTTTTTCACTTATTTTGTTTCTTCCTATCGGTCTAATATCTAAGTGAGACTTTAGATTAGTACCGATTGATTCAGCATTACAACTTGTTAAGTTCCTGCTAATTCGTTACTTTGATTCTTAGGTATCGTGACACAGCTGTAAAATTGATATCATAGCACTATTGAGAAGCAGTAAAATACAGAATTCAATAAAGTGATAATAATATAAAAGGCAAGTTTACTATCGCACACGGTACTGTGTTCCGAAGATCGACAAAATTCAATAAAGGCCACGAGTCAGACGGAGGGTTCTCTCGCGACGACTTCCTGAACTTTCATCACTGAGAATTGGACAATTCAATTGATGCAAATGCTGGAGATGGTAACGATCAAAGCCTTGTATGATACGGCTCAGAAGTAGGACTCCCTACTCATGAAAAACTCTCATATGCTTTGCCCTGAATGAATAATATGCTGGAAAAGAAAGACAATGCACCTCGTGACGTTCTCACTCCAACGTAAATAACATTAAGCAGATAAAACTTAAAAAGGTGATGAACGAGTTCACTGACATGAAGGAAAAATTGAATGGAACGCAGATGATGTCGCAGGTCAGGCGGCTGAAATGAATAGTCACTTTCGAGTAGACTAGCATCTTTGTACCGTACACCATTTTTTCGTACCAGGACCCTCTCGAATAATCGTAGGAATCGATGACACATAGGGACTTTCTGATATCAAACACACCACCTTTATTAACGCTTTTTCCAGTAATCAATAATATTAGTTGTATTGATGAACGGATAAAACTTTCGGCGTTGATCAATCCCTGACGGATGCGCCGTGCGTTCGTCTTCAAATTCTAGCTTAGTTTGAGGTGATCGAATGCATATGTGGCTTTTTGGAATGACTCACGAAGGCCACCAGCCGTATCTATTCAGTGCTGCTTATCCTCCTAAACAAGTCTGAGGCCAGTCCGGTACCAATTACCGACCTCAAGGTATAAATGGCTCGGCGAGCCATGCGAAATTGAGCCATCGACCTTATGTGTGGCGCAGAGTACCCCTAACCACTGAGCCTCATCAGTCCTTTGTGGAGTAGCGACTATAAATTTCATATTAGTAAGTTACAACAGTTATAAGTTAATCTGATATCACTAACGAAAAACAATGGCTATGAACAGGTCTTGTGTTCTACTGTACTTATCGATCAATCATTAGCATCCGCTCAATTCGACTCCAGTATAGATTGGTTTAAGGTTGATTCCTGATTTCGCTCTTCCATACCTCTAACTTGAACAAATTTTTCAAACAATGCCCCTGAAAATTCTCTATATCTTGATGAAATCTCCACTCCTCTAAGAATTTGCTTTGCTGGTGACACACTATTTTACTCTTCCGTGAGGAAAAAGGTTAATTTTAGCGGAGATCGAAAATAGGATGGCTAACTACAGGATAATCGAGCTTGTAGCTAAGCTAGAGAGACGACTTAGCAGTCTATGAAGAAGTTCGATGGCATGAAGGAAAACTGAAGGAAGGCAGATGACGTCACCGGCAGACCGGCCACATCAACTACTCGCGCTCGAGTACAGTCGTGCCTTTGCACAGTTTCCGTGCCAGGATATATTTTTGGTCCAAGGTGTTTGTTTTTATATATTGATTTCATAACAAATCGCTTGCTGTCCCATCATTAATATATCAGTATACAATTGTTCATTTATTGCTGTTCTTTTTGCTATGTACTATCTAACCTATCTTTTATGGACATCGGGCGCCGTGGCCGAGTGGTTGTGATGCTCGTCACAGCGTGTGGAGCCGAGCTCCACCCACCAACTCTCTCCAGCAGTCAACAAGAACGCCCTATGGAACGCCGCAGCCAAAGCTATCCTCGAGATTGCAAGAATAAATGCACGACCAGTATTCCATGTCATTCGAAATAACGATGAAAAACGGATCTACTGCTATAAATACTGGAATCCGCTCAATATAGAATTGTCATAATGATTCGTGTAAATAGGTAAAGAAAAAACCAGTGAACAAGTAAATAAACTTTTGTGCATCTAGACGCGATAAAACTCTCACCTGACGGACTTGCATCAAGAAATCGTGTAAAAAGAATACGATATAGAGAGATAGCATTAGAATTTGTAAAAACGTCCACTGCCTGTATTGAACAGTGTCGTACGAAACAATAGTTGAAATTAACTAAATCTGAAAAGGTTTTACTATCTGGGCACTCAGCGTAACCGTTTTTGCTCAAGTGTTCACTTCGAATCAGAAAGAAGAAAAAAACCTCAGTCATTCAGAAATGCTCAACTTTCTGAACCTTCTTTCTCCTTTCCGTCATTCAGTTACTCGTTACGCAACCTTGCCGTTTGACGTCATATGAGGCGACATCTCTTGTTACTGAACGGCATTGCTAGGCAATCATGATATCGGATGGGATCGCTCATTGTCTCTAACCTACAGAAGCAGAATCGTCTTCTTATACGCAGATATGTAGTGCTTTTTTGGGGGCCCGAGGTAACGTCAATTTCTGAGTATTCACTGGATAGTACGCAGATGACCACAAGGCTGAAAGACGAACACATTGAAAAATGGAATAAAGCTATCCGTGAATAAACTTAGCCGTCATTGAAAATGTGTGCTTAATTTCTACACTGCTCTGAAATTTAGACACTTCACGCAACCAACATCCGCTCTAATCTGCGCATAAGCAGTTGCAATACTTCTACTAACCTCGAAAAGGCTTGAATGCTAATTTCTTGAACAGGCAGAAAGGTATTAAGACAAATCTTACCCAACATGGCTGCTATATTAGTGTCTCCACCATCTTCAGAGCCTCAGAAGACCAGATTGCGGCGCAGTGTACCCCACCAGACATTCACGTAGCAAGCGAGCTCAGTGAGCATTTCTTTTTCCGCATGATGATAGCTTTCAAACACTCGCCCTATATCACACAAAGTGAAGGGATGAGAAAGGAGCTGTGATAGTCACCAAGCCTATTTTGAAAAATTGCTCTGTCATCGACTCATCATGAGAGGAGATGGACAAAAATTCTGATCTGCAAAGTTAACAGGCCAAGTAATGAATTTAACGCGAGAGTAATTGAAGCGAAACTGGCTTCCATTTTTAAACGTTCGTATCTGAATGGAGCTACATCAAAAAGGGTATTTATATGTTAGACGACGATAAATCTTCAAGGCGATCTCATTTACTGGACCAGAACTTTTTATGAGTGTTAGTTACCATTCGAACGCTCAATTTCTGGCTACAACTCCACTTCGCCAAAATGTTAAAATACCCTTTTATATCGCTTTAGCATCCAGAATGAAACTCTGGTTCTCACTCACTTTTCGTCTTCATTGAAAGCACGAAAGGCATATTTGCGTGTAGAGGAATTTCCGCAACATCAGAATAACGCGGTTTCAACTAAAGTTTTTGTTGCGTTAAAAAAATTCTCCACAGAATAACATTAGTTGCCGCCGCTTCAACGCACAGTGCGGTAAATCAATACCAAGCCACGCTGTATATCAGGCGATCACTTTACTAACAAGTCGCTGTGGCTTCCTTTCTCATATTCAGCAGATTACCATACTAATAATTCGTCGTTATGGCTATCCTTCACATTTTACTCAGCTATGAATCTTTTGGGCCACTTTCTTTATCGGCCAACTCACGGAGTGGGGCGGGCGCGTCTCGTCTGAAATGAAGCTATTCAATATGGAATAGTTTCGCTCATCGACAAAGCTCTCAAATAAGAACGTGGATTCTGATACTACAAAA